>JAXRKP010001564.1:0-25000 GCA_037039925.1 Doris montereyensis | reverse complement strand
GTCCAGGGGCAAAGTGTCGGCATCTCAACCAAAACGCAGTAGGTTCAGCCCGCCGACGGTTGAAAACATTTCTCGATTTGTTTGGAGACCCCCCCCTCTTCGCCCGGTTCAAGGTTGGTGAATCGACGCCTAATCCCATCGGCAACAAACGATAAAAGGAGGTCCTGTGTGCAGATTGCAACACTGTGGGCACGTTAAAGATCCCATTGCTGTTCATAGGGCAGTCGGGGCAGCAACAAGAAAAACAAACTCTTACCAAAACCCCGAGATCATCTTAGTTGTCGATGTTGGTAAATCAAATCAAATGAAAAAAAAATCAAAAACAAGTTGAAAACATATTTGAAGTATCGCCCATCCAAAAGTATTTGAAACATCCCCCCAATTAACTCTGCTGTGCGCGGCATTCAAATTCTCTACCACCTTTTACAAACATAAATTACACGAGAAAAAAAAATGAAGACAACTTTTTAACTCCTCCCCTAATGGACCAACACAGCACAACACAATACATTTCGAGTTATCAGTAAAATTACAAGTTTCCGAGCAAAGGGCAAAACTAACCCACTCATTTTTCTATATGAATTCTAACAGATGAAATAAAACTTTCCTGACCGTTAGTGTCATGTATATACATACAGATGGCTCGAAAGAGGTTGAAAGTAAATGCTGCGATTTCCCCCTGGATCTCCAGGAATCCTCAAAGAACCCCAGGAATCCTCAAAGATCCACATGAATCCTCAAAGATACCACAGGAACCCTCAAAGAACCCCAGGAATCCTATAATCCTAGCAATACTCAAAGAACCCCAGGAATCCTCAAAGATCCACAGGAATCCTTAAAGATCCCCCGAGATCCCCAAAGAACCCCAGGAATCCTCAAAGAACCCAAGGAACCTTCACAGAACAACACGAATCCACAAAGAACCACAGCAATCCACAAAAGAACCACAGGAATCCTCAAAGAGCCTCAGGAATCCTCAAAGAACTCCAGGAATCCTATAATCCCAGCAATCCTCACAGAACCCCAGGAATCCTCAAAGATCCCCAAAGAACCCATGGAATCCTCAAGAACCCAGATCCCCCGAGATCCCCAAAGAACCCAGGAATCCTCAAAGAACTCAAGGAATCCTCACAGAACCACAGGAATCCACCCAGGAATCCTACAGGAATCCTCAAAGAGCCTCAGGAATCCTCAAGAACCCCAGAATCCTCAAAGAACCCCAGGAATCCTCAAACCCCAGAACCCTCAAAGAACCCCAGGAATCTATAATCCAGAATCCTCAAAGAACCCCAGGAATCCTATAAAGAATCCTCAAAGAACCCCAGGAATCCTCAAAGAACCCCAGGAATCCTCAAAGAACCCCAGGAATCCTCAAAGAAACCCAGGAATCCTCAGAATTCTCACAGGAATTCTCAAAGAACCCCAGGAATCCTCAAAGAAATCCTCAAAGAAACCAGGAATTCTCAAAAAACCCCAAGAATTCTCAAAGAACCACAGGAATCCTCAAAGAACCCCAGGAATCCTCAAAGAACCACACAGGAATCCTCAAAGAACCACAGGAATCCTCAAAGAACCCCATAAATCCTCAAAGAACTCCAGGAATCCTCAAAGAACCCCAGGAATCCTCAAAGAACCCCAGGAATCCTCAAAGAACGTGCGTCTTATGGATAACAAAACTTTGATTTTCAACACCGAATTGCATGCTATTCTTTTGGCTTTGAGTTGTATACAAGAGTTGTCGATGCGTTTTCAGAATTCGATCATCCGGATAGATAGTAGTAGATGACCTTCAATGTTTAAGAGATCCAGATATCATAAAATCTAGTCATAGCATTAATTAGACACCAGGGGACTCGGTAGTCCAGAGGCAAGGTGTCGGTTCTCAGCCAAAAGGTAGTGGGTTTGAGCCCCGCCAGCGGTTGACAACAAAGGTGATCTCGGGGTTTTGGTAGGATTTTTAATTCGCCCGAGCTGCCTTGTAAACAGCCAAGGGATCTTTAATGTACATAGTGTAGTGATCTGAACACGGGACCTCCTTTTTTATTGTCTGTCTCCGATGGGAATAGGTGTCGACCCACCTACCTCGATCGGGGGTGGGGGGGATGGGGTAGATTTTGCTCGAAAAAAAACCTGGAGACAATTTTTCTTTTAACCGTCGGCGGGATTCAAACCCATTACCTTTCAGTTGAGAGGCCATTACCTTGCCCCTGGACTACCGACTCCTCCAAGGAGTGGAACCATAAAGTTAATAACAAGCTCTATCTATGAAATGATTCCATAAAAGGACAGAGAGATCAAATACACCGCCTACATATAGGTCATTCGTATCTCATACAAGATTTCTTGTTGACCCACCATGACCAGCGTTTCTGTCACTCATGTGACTGTCTTTGTACAATTGAAATTAATGCTTTAATAGAGTGCCCTGTTCTGGTTGATATACGATTGAAATACTAATTCCTTTACAAACTCATTCCAGAGACTGACCCAAAACCACTTTCGGATATTCACAAAGAAATTCGACCATATCATCAAATCTAGATTACTACATACTTATTAATAAATATTAAAATTTAACACATTAAACTCTGATTTTATAATATGTACAAATTTTTTGGTAGGATTTTAAATTTTGCCGAGCCTGCCCAAAGGATCTTTAACGTAAGCAGAGTGTTGTGAATTGCACACGGGACCTCCTTTTAATCGTCCGTTTCTGATGGGGCTACGTGTCGATCCACGTCCATGGACCAAAGGGGGGGGGGCATGGGGGGGGGGACATGTGACTCGAAAAAGTTCGAGAAAAGTGTTCAACCGTCGGCGGGCTCGAACCCACGACATTTTGGTTGAGAGGCTGATACCGGGCGGTTGGCCTACTGAGTCCCGTCCCCCCTCCAACAGTCCTTCACATGCTTTTTGCTCGTCGCTTTCGACATCCCCCGTGCCTGACAGTTTGCATCTACACGTTCATGATACACAAAAGACTTGCACGTGTCACTAATGAAATCTCCCCTAACGTTATAGCTACTTGGCAAATTGATAGGCTCCTTGGGGAGGCATTACTGGGGAAGGAGGAGGAAGGGGAAGGGGGAGGAGCTATTTATTATAAACTGGCGTTCGTCCCCCCCAACCTTCTTATCACATCAATTTCGTTTTTAGGCTTAGTTTGTTGATGTTTCCTTTCTTTCTTGTTTGTTTGTTTATTTGTTTGTGTTTTTGTTTAAATCACCCTACGGCGAATTATGATTCCTTTCGTCTCAATTCTTTTTGCTACAAGATTTCTAAAAACTATTAGCCTTTATGCATGTTTTGAAGCGTATACATTGCGCTTTTAAGTGAGTTTCAAAAACCTGCTGAAGTCTCATGGGCATTTTAAAGCCTTCTAATGTCTCATACCTGTTTTGAAGAAAATCTTATGTGTGCTTCAAAACCTGCTGAACTCTCAAATTTGTTTTGAAGTCTGTCTTATGTGTGTTTCAAAACCTGCTGAACTCTCAAATGTGTTTTGAAGTCTGTCTTATGTGTGTTTTAAAACCTGATGAACTCTCAAATGTGTTTTTCAAAGTCTGTCTTATGTGTGTTACAAAACCTGCTGGAATTTCATGCGTGTTTAAAGCCTTTTGATGTGTCACATCTGTTTTGAAGTCTTTTTATGCGTGTTTTAAAGCCTTCTGATGTGTCACACCTGTTTTGAAGTCTATTTGTGCGTGTTTCAAAACCTGTTGAAATCTCATGGGTGTTTATAAAACCTGTTGAAATCTCATGGGTGTTTTAAAATCATGTGTTTTAAAACCTGTTGAAATCTCATGGGTGTTTTAAAACCTGTTGAAATCTCATGGGTGTGTTATAGCCTTCTAAATGCCTGTGTTGAAATCTCATGAGTGTGTTATAGCCTTCTAATGTGTCACGCCTGTGTTGAAATCTCATGGGTGTGTTATAAACTTCCTAATGTGTCAAGCCTGTGTTGAAATCTGTCGTATGTGTGTTTTATAGCCTTCTAATGTCATGCCTGTGTTGAAATCTCATATGTGTGTGTTATAACCTTCTAATGTGTCACGCCTGTGTTGAAATCTCATGGGTGTGTTATAGCCTTCTAATGTGTCACGCCTGTGTTGAAATCTGTCATGTGTGTGTTATAGCCTTCTAATGTGTCACGCCTGTGTTGAAATCTGTCGTATGTGTTATAGCCTTCTAATGTGTCACGCCTGTGTTGAAATCTGTCGTATGTGTGTTTTATAGCCTTCTAATGTGTCACGCCTGTGTTGAAATCTCATGTGTGTGTTATAGCCTTCTAATGTGTCATGCCTGTGTTGAAATCTCATGTGTGTGTTATAGCCTTCTAATGTGTCACGCCTGTGTTGAAATCTGTCGTATGTGTGTGTTATAGCCTTCTAATGTGTCACGCCTGTGTTGAAATCTCATGTGTGTGTTATAGCCTTCTAATGTGTCATGCCTGTGTTGAAATCTCATGTGTGTGTTATAGCCTTCTAATGTGTCATGCCTGTTGAAATCTGTCGTATGTGTGTGTTATAGCCTTCTAATGTGTCATGCCTGTGTTGAAATCTGTCGTATGTGTGTGTTATAACCTTCTAATGTGTCATGCCTGTGTTGAAATCTCATGGGTGTGTTATAGCCTTCTAATGTGTCACGCCTGTGTTGAAATCTGTCATGTGTGTGTTATAGCCTTCTAATGTGTCATGCCTGTGTTGAAATCTGTCGTATGTGTGTTTATAGCCTTCTAATGTGTCACGCCTGTGTTGAAATCTGTCGTATGTGTGTGTTATAGCCTTCTAATGTGTCATGCCTGTGTTGAAATCTGTCGTATGTGTGTTTATAGCCTTCTAATGTGTCATGCCTGTGTTGAAATCTCGTATGGGTGTTTATAGCCTTCTAATGTGTCATGCCTGTGTTGAAATCTTCATGTGTGTGTTATAGCCTTCTAATGTGTCATGCCTGTGTTGAAATCTGTCGTATGTGTGTTTATAGCCTTCTAATGTGTCATGCCTGTGTTGAAATCTGTCGTATGTGTGTGTTATAGCCTTCTAATGTGTCACGCCTGTGTTGAAATCTGTCGTATGTGTGTGTTATAGCCTTCTAATGTGTCACGCCTGTGTTGAAATCTGTCGTATGTGTGTGTTATAGCCTTCTAATGTGTCATGCCTGTGTTGAAATCTGTCGTATGTGTGTTATAGCCTTCTAATGTGTCATGCCTGTGTTGAAATCTCATGGGTGTGTTATAGCCTTCTAATGTGTCCTTTTAATGCCTGTGTTGAAATCTGTCGTATGTGTGTTATAGCCTTCTAAATCTGTGTCAATGCCTGTGTTGAAATCTCATGTGTGTGTTATAGCCTTCTAATGTGTCACGCCTGTGTTGAAATCTGTCGTGTGTGTGTTTATAGCCTTCTAATGTGTCACGCCTGTGTTGAAATCTCATCGTATGTGTGTAACCTTATAGCCTTCTAATGTGTCAATGCCTGTGTTGAAATCTCATGTGTGTGTTATAGCCTTCTAATGTGTCATGCCTGTGTTGAAATCTGTCATGTGTGTGTTATAGCCTTCTAATGTGTCACGCCTGTGTTGAAATCTCATGTGTGTGTTATAGCCTTCTAATGTGTCACGCCTGTGTTGAAATCTCATGTGTGTGTTATAGCCTTCTAATGTGTCACGCCTGTGTTGAAATCTCATGTGTGTGTTATAGCCTTCTAATGTGTCATGCCTGTGTTGAAATCTCATGTGTGTGTTATAGCCTTCTAATGTGTCACGCCTGTGTTGAAATCTGTCGTATGTGTGTGTTATAGCCTTCTAATGTGTCACGCCTGTGTTGAAATCTGTCGTATGTGTGTGTTATAGCCTTCTAATGTGTCATGCCTGTGTTGAAATCTCATGTGTGTGTTATAGCCTTCTAATGTGTCATGCCTGTGTTGAAATCTGTCATGTGTGTGTGTTATAGCCTTCTAATGTGTCACGCCTGTGTTGAAATCTCATGTCATGTTATAGCCTGTGTCACGCCTGTGTTGAAATAGTGTGTGTTATAGCCTTCTAATGTGTCATGCCTGTGTTGAAATCTGTCATGTGTGTGTTATAGCCTTCTAATGTGTCACGCCTGTGTTGAAATCTGTCGTATGTGTGTGTTATAACCTTCTAATGTGTCATGCCTGTGTTGAAATCTCATGTGTGTTGCATAGCCTTCTAATGTGTCATGCCTGTGTTGAAATCTCATATGTGTGTTATAGCCTTCTAATGTGTCACGCCTGTGTTGAAATCTCATGGGTGTGTTATAGCCTTCTAATGTGTCATGCCTGTGTTGAAAATCTGTGTGTTATAGCCTTCTAATGTGTCACGTGTGTTGAAATTATAGCCTTCTAATGTGTCATGCCTGTGTTGAAATCTCATGGGTGTGTTATAGCCTTCTAATGTGTCATGCCTGTGTTGAAATCTGTCGTATGTGTGTGTTATAGCCTTCTAATGTGTCACGCCTGTGTTGAAATCTCATGTGTGTGTTATAGCCTTCTAATGTGTCATGCCTGTGTTGAAATCTCATGTGTGTGTTATAGCCTTCTAATGTGTCACGCCTGTGTTGAAATCTGTCGTATGTGTGTGTTATAACCTTCTAATGTGTCACGCCTGTGTTGAAATCTGTCGTATGTGTGTGTTATAGCCTTCTAATGTGTCATGCCTGTGTTGAAATCTGTCGTATGTTTGTGTTATAGCCTTCTAATGTGTCACGCCTGTGTTGAAATCTGTCGTATGTGTGTGTTATAGCCTTCTAATGTGTCACGCCTGTGTTGAAATCTGTCGTATGTGTGTGTTATAGCCTTCTAATGTGTCATGCCTGTGTTGAAATCTCATGGGTGTGTTATAGCCTTCTAATGTGTCACGCCTGTGTTGAAATCTGTCGTATGTGTGTGTTATAGCCTTCTAATGTGTCATGCCTGTGTTGAAATCTCTAATGTGTCATGTGTGTTATAGCCTTCTAATGTGTCACGCCTGTGTTGAAATCTGTCATGTGTGTGTTATAGCCTTCTAATGTGTCATGCCTGTGTTGAAATCTCATGGGTGTGTTATAGCCTTCTAATGTGTCATGCCTGTGTTGAAATCTCATGGGTGTGTTATAGCCTTCTAATGTGTCACGCCTGTGTTGAAATCTGTCGTATGTGTGTTTCAACGCCTGCTGGAATGTCATGTGTGCTCTATAGCTTATGGAAATCGCACAAGTGCTTTAAAGTTTATTACCTTAAAGGGGAGGGGGGGGTGGCACCTGACTAACAAGTTTTGGACCAAAAGGTTGATTTTCTGTTCTTGCATATTGGGGTAGAACGATCATTTATCTACAAGTTCATGGCAGAAAAATGTCTATATGACGTATAATTATTTTTTACAAAATATTTTGTAGGCGAGGGTAGGTAAAAACAATCGAAATTTTGACGTAAATTACCCTAACACTGACTGAGAAAATGGCAGTAAAACCCGTATATTGGCTGTTAATCGCCAAATGTGGCAACACACGATTTGATGTCGTTTTACCCACACCGATCTACGCGTCTCCCGTCGTTGTGTGCTATAAGGGGCGTTGCACGTCAGTGTGTATGTAAACACACGCACAAGCATAGGATTGGGAGGAAAAACCCCAAAAACTGGTAATTTCGACGTCTGTTTTACAACAGTGCACATCTATACCTAGATTTACAATCCTATTTACATAAGTAACAATGCCAGAGACTGTCGAAAGCGTAAGGGGGCTGCTACAAGGAAACATGTCTGAAGCGTTTGGTTTGTGTTATTTTCTGATGATTTTTTTACTTGCATTTTTCTCGAAATGTGGTTTTTCTACACTAAAATTCTATTTCTTCCGCAATTTACATAACGATTTGTATTATATTTGGCACACATGTTCCTCTTGTCGATGTTAATAGAATGACGTCGGGTGTTTTTGATATATTGTAAACTTTTAAAGAAATTATTTTTTTTGGTAATAAAAACGCCACTTTTGTACATTCACGATATCTAGTATTTTAAAAACTTCATTGGAAAAACGTATCCAAAATATCGAAAAAAAAAATCTCTTTCGATATTGAATGGAAAAACGATCTGCACAGGTTTTGATTGATTTTATTCATAACTAAGGGAGGAAATAAATTTTGAAAATTAAGTCAAAATCCAAGATGGCGATCGTTTCTATGGCAACTAAGGACGCTACACACTTTTCAATGATATAGGATGACTGTATTTTGACAGTTACCCATGTACATACTAAAAGCAAAAACCTAAACTCAAAAGCAAAAAAAAATCACTTCAGGTGCCACCTTCCCCCCTCCCTAAAGATCACTGTTTAAAACTCCCTCAAAAGATGATAAAGAAGAAAAAATGAGTTGAAGAAGAGGAGGAAGAAGAAGAACAAGAAGAAGAAAAAAGAAATAGGTGAAGAAGATGATAAAGAAGAAAATGAGTTGAAGAAGAAGAAGAAGAAGAAGAAGAACAAGAAGAAGAAGAAGAAGAAGAAAAGAGGTAGAAGAAGAAGAAGAAGAAGAAGAAGAAGAAGAAGAAGAAGAAGAAGAAGAAGAAGAAGAAGAAGAAGAAGAAGAAGAAGAAGAAGAAGAAGAAGAAGAAGAAGAAGAAGAAGAAGAAGAAGAAGAAGAAGAAGAAGAAGAAGAAGAAGAAGAAGAAGAAGAAGAAGAAGAAGAAGAAGAAGAAGAAGAAGAAGAAGAAGAAGAAGAAGAAGAAGAAGAAGAAGAAGAAGAACAAAAACAAGAACAAGCACAAAAAAACAAGAACAAGAACAAGAACAAGAACAAGAACAAGAACAAGAACAAGAACAAGAACAAGAACAAGAACAAAAACAAGAACAAGAACAAGAACAAGAACAAGAACAAGAACAAGAACAAGAACAAGAAGATGCTTTCAATCACAAGCTCACAGGTCGTGCCTGGCAGATGACCAAGAACTAGAACAAAAGCGTCTTACTGAACACTGATGTCCAGTTTGCCTTGAACAACGTTGATGATTGTTTACTTGCATTGCTACGTGGGTGAACAGACAGCTGGCAAATGACCTTGAGAAGATAGTTTACTAAAAATAAATTGATCGTCTTATGAAATCATCGATGACAAACAGACATGATGTCCAAGGTGGTCGTGGTTTGCAATAAACTTGAAAGCCAAAAACGTTATTTCAAATGTTAAAATTAAACATCACTACTGATGGAGAACAGATACACACACACATAAACACCACTCACTGATAGAGACAGATACACAATCGTAAACATGACTCACTGATAGAAACAACACACACATGAAATCACTCGATAGAGACACAACAGACATGAAACATCACTCACTGATAGAGACACACTTTACACACATAAACATTGATAGAGACACACAAACACACATAAACATCACTCACTGATAGAGACACAATACACACACATAAACATCACTCACTGATAGAGACACACTACACACACATAAACATCACTCACTGATAGAGACACAATACACACACATAAACATGACTCACTGATA
The DNA here is from genome assembly GCA_037039925.1 of Doris montereyensis. NCBI lineage: Eukaryota > Metazoa > Mollusca > Gastropoda > Nudibranchia > Dorididae > Doris > Doris montereyensis. Next base: position 15,479 of record JAXRKP010001564.1, on the reverse strand, counting down.
GAAACACAACACACACATAAACATCACTCACTGATAGAGACACAATACACACACATAAACATCACTCACTGATAGAGACACAACACATAAACACACCCATAAACACAATACACACACATGTAAACATCACTCACTGATAGAGACACAACACACACACATAAACATCACTCACTGATAGAGACACAATACACACACATAAACATCACTCACTGATAACATCAGACATTTGTTTTGAATGTAAACGAAATCTCAAACTCATATCCTGAATTCGGTGTCGAAACAATAATTTCATATAATATATTCGAAGGCACGTCTGTTTTGTGAAAGGACACAGTGAACACATATTCAAAGGCAAAAGCGACTAATCTAAACTGTTATTTATTTCTATAGAAAAATCATTCACATTCCTTGCCAAATGAGGTCTGCAGGCTTGACTAAAGTTTTTACTTAACATTAATGACAATGTATAAGGTAATGATAGAGTTAATGTATTGATTTTATCCTATGAGATTAAACAAGCTGAAACGCTGCTCAATCAGCAGGTTGTCATTAAAATACGACGATGTAGGAATAACAAAAACCGACATCCTACTCGATGTCAATGAGCAAGTTATCATTCTAATATGAATCCAACATCTACCCAAAAAAAAGTTGAATAGATCTAGAGTAGCTCTAGATCTATCTGTAGATCTAGATTTTGATCTAGATGTAGAGTTAGAGCTAAGATGGAGGATTCTACATAATGTGCGCTAACTAAGAGATCTAGAGTTGACTTGCTGGAGAGAAACAAAAGAGAAAAAGAGTTACGCTGAATCTAGGTGGAAATTTGGAGAAATTCTGTTCAGCAGTGGACCGGGACGGCAGGGATGGACAACGGCGGCCGAACTTTCCTGGCTCTGGGTTTGCCGACAAGCGTGGGGTTTAGCGGCAATCAAAAATGAATTGTGTAATATATTGTTTAAAGAAAGAAATTGTTTTTCAAATTAGAATTATGCTTAAAACATGCACAGATAACACATAAAAGTGGTATGTGATATCCCATTTAATGAGCAGGTTATCATTCTGGGTCAATGGCGGCCGAGTTTTCGCGGACTTTGTAGGTTGCCGAAAAGTGGGTTCAAGCGGCAACCGCAATGGAATTGTGCTTAAAGAAAGAAACAAATGTTTTTCAAATAAGAAAACATATGCCTAAAACATGTACAGGTAACACACAAAAGTGGTGTTAAAATTTGAGCATTTTCTGTTCAGCGGTTTGAGAGCCATTCGGACTGGATGAAAAACATATGTCGTAAAATCCGCAAATATATATAATAATATATATATATATATATATATATATATATATATATATATATATATATATATATATATATATATATATATATATATAAATATATATATATATATATATATATATATATATATATATATATATATATATATATATATATATATATAATATATATACAGATAGATGTCTAACAAGACATTCATAGCGTTTTTATTCTCGGTTTCCTTTTTCTTTCATAGCATGGCTTATAAATATTAAAAAGAATAATACGAAGGAGCCACAGTGGAGAGAAGTCAAAGGCGAAATATGACAAAACGTGACAACCAAAGAATTACGACAATAAGTGACAGCTCACGTGTTTGTTTTGTCTTTATTAGTGGCGTTGTCACTTATTGTTGTCACATTTGACCAATATAAAAAGCGTTCATTCAAGGTCGTGATACCAATAGAGCCGTTACTTACCCAGATTTTCATCACCTCCTGGACAGGGCGCTAATCTGAGGCAGGTCGGTTCGTTTTGTTTACCCCAAGGCTAGTGCTTGCGCTCATATGCACCTTGGTGCCCAAGGAACGCGAGGTCGAAACTAGCTTAGCTAGGATTCGAACCCGGGACCTCATGATCTCGTCCGGCAACCTAACCACTCGGCCACCGACGCCAGTTTTATCAATAGATATGAAACTAATATACAATATACAATATACAATATACAATATATATATATTTTGCAACCCTTCGAATCAATGAAAGTGTTAAGTGGGGAAAAACACCTGATAAGCGTCTTTGCGCAAGGAACGTAAGATCGGACCTACCTGCTTAGCTCGGTTGATAGCACGCTTTTCTTTTTCGTAGGGCGATGGGTGCCGACGCAGAGGTCGCGAGTTCGACCCCCCATGGTGACCAGGATTTGTTTCTGCTTATTCCTTTGTATTTCCTCTTGTTCCTATGGGCATTAACATTTTTCAATTTGCATTATATATATATATATATCGCTTGCATTGTTGTTGTTATGTGGGTGGTTGTCGGGCTCTACCGGTAGGTTCTCCTTCTTTCCTCTCCGTCACATTCTCACGTCTTTTCTTTTTATCTTGCTGATTCATCATGATGCTTAATTCATCATGAGATCATTGCAATTGTTGGACAAAGTAGATTACAAAGAAGAGGATGATGAAGCTGTTATTGTTTTACAACAACGTTGGTGACATTGGTTGAAAAGTCTGTTGACGACGAAACTTAATTAATAGATACATCTAAAGCTATACGGGTACTTATCCTTAAAGCTATACCGACAGCTATTATGACAATAAAACTGTAAATTGTATCTCAAAAGCTATACACGAATTTAAATCTATAAAAGACCCTAATGATATACATGAATCTTAAGCTATGCATAAATCTAACATTATACATGAATCTAAGGCTACACATGAATGTTAAGCATCTCAATGTTAATCTATACATGAATCTAAAGCTACAAAGTGAATCTAAAGCTGAATACATGAATCTAAATACGAAGTGAATCTAAAGCTGTACATGAATCTAAATCTATACATGAATCTAAAGCTACAAAGTGAATCTAAAAGCTGTACATGAATCTAAATCTATACATGAATCTAAAGCTACGAAGTGAATCTAAAGCTGTACATGAAATCTAAATCTATACATGAATCTAAAGCTACACATGAATCTAAATATACACAATACCTACAGCTGTGGAGACTAATATTATATGGGACACAATCAAGAACTGACACCGGTGACCTTGACCCTCTCTGTTTCCCGTGTTTGTTTACTTCTAAGCAGTGACTCATCCGTCTGCCGACTGGCTCACTTCTATCAACTGAATGCTTAAATAAAGTTGGTTTTATATTCTAAATGCTTTCTGTTGTGTGTCCTTCGAGCTTGCTACATTGGTGACCCCGGTAAGAAATATTTATGTTACAATATCCCTGATATTCTAAATCTACAATATCAACAATTAATTATGTCATTAGACTTCGCAGCAATCAAGCTCCCAACTTTCTAGACTAGCTGCCCATCTGCCTGGTTTGCTCAGACTGAAGCTCAGTTTTGACTTCATGGAATCGAGTTGTCTGATGAGACGAAATATTATCATGTCGTCTCAGCGTTGGATGCTGACACAGCATCATGAGCATTATTAGTCATCAGCCACCCACCCGCTGATAACAAGAATGGAACTATAAAAACCTTCCTAACGGCAGCTTTCGGCCTCCCAAGACAGAGTGAGCTTCGGCATTTCTCGACGTTAGAGTTTTAGGCGATCGTAAACCGTCCGAACTCATGGATTCAATGCTGAGTCTAGAAACCATGCTTCCATTTCCGACACTTGTTCTTGCGACAACTGTCTGAAAACATCCGAGTTTCGCTAGCCAACTCGACTAACATCGAGAACTATAGAGCGTTGGCATCAGAAGCCGACAACCTATTTAACTCGCCGAGTGCCGAATCTAAAGTGTATGCAACCGCAATCACTACTCTCGAGCGACGCCAGTCATCACCCAGTCATACAGACGACTCTGTGTGCTGGTATCATCGGCGTTTTGGTTCTAGTGCCAAACGGTGTTTGCATATGTGCAAACATTTCCATACTTTCCAACACAAGAAGAACCAGGGAAACGGGAAGGCGAATCAACAGTAGTTCTCATTACTGTTGGCTCGACATGTTGCACCACCAAAACGCCTTTTAATACACCACCAAAGAAGCACACAGCTTTTCATCACAGACATCTCTAAACAACATTTTCAAGTTGACACTGGCGCTCAGGTTTCTGTCGCCCCTGCGACGATGATCGACAGAAAATAAGGAAAGAGTTGCCAATCTTTACAAGCGGCTAATGGCACATCCATAGCGACCTATTGGGCTTGCGCCGTTGGTCTACGCTTTGGTCAGTGCATTTTTAACTCAAGGCTAATCGCAGAAGTCAAACGCCGCCTTGTCGGAGCAGATTTCCTACGCCAACATAACCTTTATGGACATCCGGGGCCGTCGTTTGATCGAAGCGGAATCTTTCCTGTCAATTTCTTGCTCCAACAGCTTTGTCTCCTCAGATGGTGATCTCGCACTGATACAGCCGGACAGTAACCAGTTCCGAAATATCCTCAACGCTTTCCCTGAACTTTTAACACCAACCTTTCCGCTACTGCGGTAAAACACGCCGTCCAACATTATATTACGACCAAAGACCGACTTGTCTTTGCTCGAGCACGTCACTGAGCCCTTGAAAAAACTGACTACAACAAAGAGGGAGTTTCTCGAAATGGAGAAGATGGGTGTCATAAGGAAATCTAACAGCCCTTGGGCGTCCCTCTTCACATATTCCCCAAAGCTAATAATGGATAGCGGCCATGTGGCGACTACCGGAGACTAAACGACGCCTCTGTACCAGACCGCTATCCGGTACCCCATATCCAAGACTTTTCGGCTGCACTTGCTGGGAAGATAGTCTTTCCAAGATTGACCTTGTGCGTCGGTATCACCAAATTCCAGTTGCTCCAGAGGACGTCCCAAAAACAGCAGTGATCACCCCTTTGGTCTGTGTGAATTTTTATGCATGCATTTTGGATTGCAAAATGACGCACAAACATTCCAGCGTCTCATGGACACAGTTCTGCAAAACCTGATGTGCATTTGTTTATTTAGACGATATTATTATTCTGATTGCCAACTGCTCTGAAAAGACACACGTTGAGGACCTTAAAAACGTCTTTCAACGACTAAAAGACGCGGACTCGTGACTCGTCTCGACAAATGCCTTTTTGGAGTGTCATCCCTGGACTTCTTGGGACATCATGTTTCTGCGTCTGGCTCCTCACCGAAAACATCCAAGGTCGAGGCAGTCACAGATTTCCCACAGCCGAAGACTGTGAAAGCATTGCAGGAGTTCCTTGGCATGATAAACGTTTATCATCGATTTATTCCTAACATCGCCGAAACGCTACGTCCACTAAAGGGAGCCAAGCCCCGAAAAGAACTGACATGGTCCGTAGAAACGAAACAAGTCTTTCTTTCGCTGGTAAGACTGCACTAGCAAACGCAACGTTGCTAGCGCACCTTTAAAGGGGGACTACAGCTAAGAAGCAAAATACTCAATATTGGACATATAATGTTCATACTTCCCACATACAAAGGGCTATCATGCTGTGATGGAGATGGAATAGTTTTATGTCGCTCGAATTTTGGTCAGCTATGGTAACAGCGGCCATATTGGATTTTGTTTATGTTTTTCAAATCGCTAAAAGTCAAAATATTATCACGGAAAGTCAACAAAATTTGAGATACAGGTAGTAAAGAGGACTGTTTTGGTGTATATATCCGATTTTTGATATTTGATCTAGTCGCTGAGAAAAACAAATATTGAAAAAATCAACTTTCAAAATCCCCAAAACACCAATTGTTTACACTAAATGATCAATAACATCACTATCATCAATTATTTCTCCGAAAAGCCTCTTATACAAACTAGGCGCACATATAAAAAAGTTATATACCAAATTTGGTTCAAATCTAAGTTTCAGGTTTTGACTTTTAGCGAAAAAAGTATACCAAAAAAAACATGTTTTGAGAAAAACACAATTTTGTATTTCCGCAACCCAAAAACTCAAAATTTTATTGCACAATGTCTATATTTATGCATGTTATGGATATTATCTAATAAGGAGTATATTTGCTATGTGTTAGGGCAATCCATTCACAAAATAATTACATTCTGAGGAGGAAAAGTCATGGGAATGAAGTATATAATTCAACAAAGAAAAAGTTGACTCACCATTTGTAGACGGCCCTAAAAATTCTAATACTAATACTTCCCTGCTCCATATCCCAAGTCTTCCATGTCCTTGATAACATCTTCCTCTGCTTTCTTCGTTGCTTGCTTCCTCATATCTTTGCGGACTTTCTCCTTTCCGGCGGCTGTGCTGAGACTTCGTGAGACTCGCTTCTGATGTCGTACTTGCTGAGGTCTACGGGTGTCCTCCCTGCCTGGATACCATAGTAGGAATTAAAATCCTCAGCAAATCGGGTCCCAAAGTTGAATTCGTCAACAGCCGAGAGCATAGAAAATGTCACAAGAGGTGTCTGAGTGACAGAGGGTCTTGTTGCATTTTGCCCAGATGGCATGGTGAAGACTTTCGTTGGCATTCTGCGTTGCGTGAACTTGCATCGGCGTAGAAGATCATCACCTGTCAGACGTTGGTAAATGGGCCAAACATGCTGATGCAGGCGGTCGTAATCCAGGGGAGTATGGATACGGAGCTTATGCTGGCCAGGAAATATGCCCTGGGCGACGGCCTTCGTGTAGAAGCACCAGGAGTTGATGCCAGGTGGACAGTGCCAATGCTGAGGATTGTCGTCCGTGGAGTAGCCATGGTACAAGCTGGCCAAAATTGCTGTCTTCATGCCCTCAGTGTTGTCGTCCGTGGAGTAGCCATGGTATGGTACAAGCTGGCCAAAATTGTTGTCTTCATGCCCTCAGTGTTGTCGTCCGTGGAGTAGCCATGGTACAAGCTGGCCAAAATTGCTGTCTTCATGCCCTCAGTGTTGTCGTCCGTGGAGTAGCCATGGTATGGTACAAGCTGGCCAAAATTGCTGTCTTCATGCCCTCAGTGTTGTCGTCCGTGGAGTAGCCATGGTATGGTACAAGCTGGCCAAAATTGCTGTCTTCATGCCCTCAGTGTTGTCGTCCGTGGAGTAGCCATGGTACAAACTGGCCAAAATTGCTGTCTTCATGCCCTCAGTGTTGTCGTGCCCACGGATAGCTCTGGCATAATACTTACACAGCTTGTCTATGGCGTTGCCGGTAAGGCTTCCACACTTCCTTCCGCCGAGTGTTGTACCTTTGAATAACAATAAGCATAAGATAAATGTTGAGCATATACGCTACAAACCGACTCGTCAGAAAACATTGTTTACATAAGTAAACTGTTTTATATGAAACATTTCGAAACAAGCCTAACTAAAATCGACAAATAAAAAACAAACGAGACAAAACTGAATATCAGTCGGTACAGTAAATGCAAATGTGGACAAATCAACTACGTTAGAAACAAAATAATTCAGTACAATAAAACAAACAAACAAACCAAAAAAACCCAAATGGCTTGAGGTTAATTATTGTTTGTCAAATAATTCAGGTCGTTGTCATTGTGTAGTTGAAAATTTATGGTTAGCGTTTTGAGAAAGAGTTACACTTTTTTTCTTTTGTAGAAAGGTTATGAAGCCCATGGATCCATTCTGTTTGTGCATATAAAGAATACATTTACGAACTCTTCTTGGAGCAGTCCTGAACTTAATTCCGCCAGGCCGTACCGAGTCACTTTGAGACATGGTTCATGCACTCGTCTTTGACAATAGCCACATCCGGTCCAGATGGCTCAGCCCTGCAGACTCTGTCGAAGGCCTTTGAGTCACCGTCTCCAACAAATGTCGTGTAGCGTAGCTGATGCAGGTCCACCGATCTCCGCCACAGGTTTCTGCCGCTACAGCTTCTATTATGTCCGATGTACCTAAAGATGACGTACAAACAAAGGGAATATGGAGATCAAATTGCAACTACAAACTAAAAATAAAATGATATAATGTATTGCGCCGTGACTGCCTAATCTCATCGAATTAGGCAACATGCTTACAACATATTTGTCTATGATACGGATGCCATGAATTATCAATTGTGTAAAAATAATTTGTTTACTCTTATTACGTGACAACAATAAATTGGTTTCTATTTCTTTGATATAAGTCTAGTTTTACATCCAACGGTGAGCTTTGACTTTCTAAATAATATAATGATAACTGTACAGAAAAAGAAAAAATAGACGACGATGATGACAAAAAATAATCCTAATAATGTAATGATTAAATAAATCAAACAATTATAATAACAGTGCCTCCCCCAGAGCCATAAATCTCCCTCGCGTGTAGATTTTAATTGATCGGCTAAAAAAAGTAATTTGTAATAAGAAATTATCATTCGGTAATCAAATAAAACTGCTAGAAAAAAGTAATTTGTAATAAGAAATTATCATTCGGTAATCAAATAAAACTGCTAGAAAAAAGTAATTTATAGTAAGAAATTATCATTCGGTAATCAAATAAAACTGCTAGAAAAAAGTAATTTGTAGTAAGAAATTATCATTCGGTATCATTCGCTAATCAAATCAAAACTCACCTGTGTAGTTGATGTTACAGCCTTCCTCTTGGTGTTCTCTAAACCATGCGTCGTATAGATGAGGATTGTTAGCCTTCTGACACTTTCCAGTTGTCGTGCATGTTTGACAGAAGACACTAATGACGTGAGCATCAACTACGAGACCAGTGAGGCTGTCGATGGCACATCCACTTCCAGTGAGAGACGAATGGCCCCTCGTCATCCATGTTCCGTCAAAACTAACGGCAATGTCTAGCGGTTCAGTGTTGTCGATGGTGATATCCAGCTGCCGTTGATGTTCTTTTTTCACCACCGCTACTGCCTTACTAAATATTTGTTGTGACATTTCTACATTGAGACCGTATATGTCTTCGGCGCGCTTCGTGAAGGTCTTCTTGTGGGGGGGGGGGGGGTGGCATAGAGAGTGTCTCACAGAAATTAGCAAGTTTGTGGGGTCCCATATCGCTCTTGAGGCAGGATACAACAACTCCTGTGTTTACAGTGAACGGCTTAGGGTGCCCTGACGCTGACGTGTCGACATGTGACGTATATGTGGAGGCCACAATGCAATCACAGTTGCGGCAGAAGGCCTCAAGGCACACGGCGAATCCTTTGCGCTTTGACGCGTTGACACGGCATTCCACTTTAGATGTGCAACCAATCTGAGGGCACTGAAAAAGTGACACAAACGATGTCAGCATGCTGAGCTCACAAATAGTCTTGGTGAGGCCACCGTTTGAGTCCATGGTGCCACTGTCATCTTCATCATGCTGTTCATTGACCATGACAAGCTTCTTCTCAAACCTGGTCTTAGAACGATGAACTGGTGAAGGAGGATTGAATGGCAGTTCACTGATGGGGATATCCAAACGCTCCGGGGATGAAGAACTAGAGCTAGATCTAGATTCCCTAAGCCCAAACCTGGAGCATGGTGGGGAGCCACCACGTGTTCCATAACTGGTGGATGGTTCCAATCCCAAGTTAGATTCAGTTGTTTCCTGAGAGGGAATATCTCCTGAATCCTCGGTCCAACGCTGTTTCCTGGCTTTAGCCAGATTATTGTTTCGAGTTTTTCGTGAAAATCGAGGCATTGTCAGCAAATTCGTAAAAAAATAACCAAAATATAGAACAAACCTGAAGAATAAATCGCACTCAATCGTGAAACACGTTTGCACTAGGCAGAGCAGTCAAAACGAAAGCAAGGAGTTTGTTTACAGACAACAGACATGTCCGGAACGACTGCGCATGCGTTGATACCCTTTGACCTGCAATATCAAATCAGTACGCATGCGCGGTGACATTACCTTGACCAAGAGAGTTCAGAGGTCGAGTCAAACTGTATAACAGCTGATGTCATCTGAAATTCTTTGTCTTAGGTATGGAAAGTTTCATGAACAGGGGCTCATTGTGTTGTAGCATCGATACCAAATCTACTATATATCAAAGGGAGAGGAATTTCCCTTTACATCGATACTATACACGACAGCCATTCACTCCCGTTTCATCTTCAAAATTAGGACCAAAGATGAGCAAATTTATCATATTTTTCATAAAAAGTGTAAATTTGTGGTCTAAGGCAGCATGTTTAGAGGGCTAAAAACCTCATTTATAAATACTTTTCATGTTTTGTACTATTACAGATGGGTTCTAGAAGAGTCATAGCATATGAAAATGATAAAATCTCAAATTCGATACTTTTGACCCAATCTTCGAGATTCAGCTGCCGTCCCCCGCCCTTAACGGATTGCCCCTTAGCTCTCATATGTGACTCTTCAGATGTGGCCCTGGGTGCTGTCATTGAACAGTTTGTCCAAAGTCACTGGCAACCTCTCGCCTTCTTTAGTCGACAACTGCGAAAACCTGAGCAGAAATACAGCGCTTTTGATCAAGAACTCCTTGGCGTACATTTGGCTATTCCGCACTTTCGTTTCATGCTAGAGGGACGTCAGTTTGCCATCTACACTGACCATAAACCATTAGCCCAGACCATGGCAAAAGCAATCGACCCATGGTCGGCACGTCAACAAAGGCATCTTTCTGCCATTTCCGAGTTTACACCTGATATTCGTCACATCTCCGGAGAGGACAACACAGTCGCCGATTGCCTTTCTCGGGCATTGACCAACGCAGTCTCTCTTGGCATCGACTACATTGCAATGGCCACATCTCAAACTGCTAGTGTAGACTTTCAAGCTTACAGAACAGCAATTACCAACCTACGTATTGCGCGGTCAAAAGTTGACATTCACGGGCCACAGCTTTTGTGCGATATGTCAACAGGCCGTCCACATCCGATTGTCCCATTTGACTTCAAACGTCCAGTTTTTGAAGCTATACACAACCTTGCACATCCCGGTGTTAAAGCCACAGTCAGACTTGTGACAGAACAATTAATATGGCATGGAATACACAAAGACATAGCTAGATGGGTAAAAGAATGCCATAACTGCCAAAGCTCCAAAATCCAAAAGCACACGAGAGCACCCATAGAAAACTTCATCGTCCTCGAAAAAAGTTTCTCACACATCAACCTGGACATAGTTGGTCCCCTACCACAACTCACATGCCTTCACTGGCATTGACAGGAACGCACGTTGGCCAGAGGCAATTCCACTACGAGGTGTTTCAACGGCTGAATGCGTTCGTGCTCTTATTTCAAGATGGCTCTCCCGGTTTGGTGTTCTCGCAGACATATCATCTGACCGCGGCCCACAATTTACATCAGTTTTGTGGGCAGAAATGACAGAAAGTCTTGGAGTAAAAATGCACAATACAACAGCTTACCACTCGCAGGCCAATGGGATGATCGAACGATTTCATCGCACTCTTAAAGCAGCTCTCAGAGCACGCGTCACAGGACCAAACTGGGTAGAAGAGTTACCTTGGGTACTCCTTGCTCTCCGAACCACACCAAAAGAGGACCTAGGATATTTTTGTGAAGAGCTTGTTTATGGCGAACCTTTAACGGTCTTGCGTGAATTAGTATCTTCAGAAGCCTCAGAAGAGAGAGAGAGAGAGAGAGAGAGAGAGAGAGAGAGAGAGAGAGAGAGAGAGAGAGAGAGAGAGAGAGAGAGAGAGAGAGAGAGAGAGAGAGAGAGAGAGAGAGAGAGAGAGAGAGAGAGAGAGAGAGAGAGAGAGAGAGACAGACAGACAGACAGACAGAGAGAGAGAGAGAGAGAGAGAGAGAGAGAGAGAGAGAGAGAGAGAGAGAGAGAGAGAGAGAGAGAGAGAGAGAGAGAGAGAGAGAGAGAGACAGACAGAGAGAGAGAGAGAGAGAGAGAGAGAGAGAGAGAGAGAGAGAGAGAGAGAGAGAGAGAGAGAGAGAGAGAGAGAGAGAGAGAGAGAGAGAGAGAGAGAGAGAGAGAGAGAGAGAGAGAGAGAGAGAGAGAGAGAGAGAGAGAGAGAGAGAGAGAGAGAGAGAGAGAGAGAGAGAGAGAGAGAGAGAGAGAGAGAGAAGAGAGAGAAGAGAGAAATGTAAATCCTCAAATTGTGTAATTATTTTCTGTATCTGCTTTTACTTATATTATTATGATATTTTTGCCTGTTCATTTCACCATCTATTATAATGTTGGCAACTACTAGAAATATTACGAATGCTAGTACTACTTCTGCGACTACTATGTTCACCACTATGATTATGATTAACTTTTGTTGTTGTCATTGCTATCTTTGTTGTTTTTTACCATCGTCATTAATATCACTCTTAGTTCGCTTTGTTATGTGGATTGTGAAGTGTAAAATGATTTATGTGAACCTAACATGAATTGCCTGAAAAGGACAATAAATATTTATTATTATTAAGCCTCACCTTGGTCTGCATCGGATTTCATAAACACGTTCCGAGACAATGTTCCGTTACATGCACCTCGTCCTACGTTCCATCATAGCTCTTTGCCGACTCGCATGCCATCATCCCTGTCTCGTGCTAAATATGTGTACGTGCGCCAAGATGCTTCAAGAAGTTCTCTCCAGAGACCCTATACTGGCCCATACACAGTTTTAACACCTGGGGATAAAACATTCTTTGTAGACATTGGCGGTCGTGCCGAACGCATCACTGTAGACCGCCTCAAGCCAGCACGTGCAGATCCCTCACAGCCAGTAGCATTGGCAAGACCTCCAACACGCAGTCGGCCACCTTTACAACAGAAGCAGCCTGGTAATGTTGACACCGGTACCGCACCAAATGACTCAGTCTCAAATCCAGCAATTCAAACGTCACGTAATGGCCGCTTAATTCGACCTCCTCGTCGCTATCAGTGAGCATCATCACGTTCTACACGTTTTCAGCCTTTGGGGGGGGGGGGGCTGTGTGAAGACTAATATTATATGGGACACAATCAAGAACTGACACCGGTGAACTTGACCCTCTCTGTTTCCCGTGTTTACTTTACTTCTGAATCGCTAGTCTTCAATAAAGTTGGTTCATTCTAAATCTATAAATGAATGTTTAGCTATACATGAATCGTCTACCGACTGGCATGAATCGGATCTATAAATGAATGTTAAGCGGATCTATAAAATCGGATGAATGCTTCAATACATGAATCGGATCTATAAATGAATGTTAAGCTATATGAATCGGATCTATAAATGAATGTTAAGCTATACATGAATCGGATCTATAAATGAATGTTAAGCTATACATGAATCGGATCTATAAATGAATGTTAAGCTATACATGAATCGAGCTATAAATGAATGTTTAGCTATACATGAATCGAATCCTTATACATGAATCGGATCTATAAATGAATGTTAAGCTATACATGAATCGGATCTATAAATGAATGTTAAGCTATACATGAATCGGATCTATAAATGAATGTTAAGCTATACATGAATCGGATCTATAAATGAATGTTAAGCTATACATGAATCGGATCTATAAATGAATGTTAAGCTATAATCATGAATCGGATCTATAAATAATGTTAAGCTATACATGAATCGGATCTATAAATGAATGTTAAGCTATACATGAATCGGATCTATAAATGAATGTTAAGCTATACATGAATCGAATCGATCTATAAATGAATGTTAAGCTATACATGAATCGGATCTATAAATGAATGTTAAGCTATACATGAATCGGATCTATAAATGAATGTTAAGCTATACATGAATCGGATCTATAAATGAATGTTAAGCTATACATGAATCGGATCTATAAATGAATGTTAAGCTATACATGAATCGGATCTATAAATGAATGTTAAGCTATACATAATCGAATCTATAAATGAATGTTAGGATCTATAAATGAATGTTAAGCTATATATGAATCGGATCTATAAATGAATGTTAAGCTATACATGAATCGATCTATAAATGAATGTTAAGCTATACATGAATCGGATCTATAAATGAATGTTAAGCTATACATGAATCGGATCTATAAATGAATGTTAAGCTATAAATGAATCGGATCTATAAATGAATGTTAAACTATACATCAACATCAATCGAATCTATAAATGAATGTTTAGCTATACATGAATCGAATCTATAAATAAATGTTAAACTATACATCAATCGAATCTATAAATAAATGTTAAGCTATACATCAATCAAATCTATAAAATGAATGTTTAGCTATACATGAATCGAATCTATAAACAAATGTTAAAATATAAATCAATCGAATCTATAAATGAATGTTTAGCTATACATGAATCGAATCTATAAATAAATGTTAAACTATACATCAATCGAATCTATAAATGAATGTTAAGTCATACATGAATCGGATCTATAAATGAATGTTAAGCTATACATCAATCGAATCTATAAATGAATGTTTAGCTATACATGAATCGAATCTATAAATAAATGTTAAACTATACATCAATCGAATCTATAAATAAATGTTAAGCTATACATCAATCAAATCTATAAATGAATGTTTAGCTATACATGAATCGAATCTATAAATGAATGTTAAAATGAATGTTTAGCTATACATCAATCGAATCTATAAATGAATGTTAAGCTATACATCAATGAATCGAATCTATAAATAAATGTTAAACTATACATCAATCGAATCTATAAATAAATGTTAAACTATACATCAATCGAATCTATAAATGAATGTTAAGCTATACATGAATCGAATCTATAAACAAATGTTAAAATATAAATCAATCAAATCTATAAATGAATGTTTAGCTATACATGAATCGAATCTATAAATAAATGTTAAACTATACATCAATCGAATCTATAAATGAATGTTTAGCTATACATCAATCGAATCTATAAATGAATGTTAAGCTATACATCAATCGAATCTATAAATAAATGTTAAACTATACATCAATCGAATCTATAAATAAATGTTAAACTATACATCAATCGAATCTATAAATAAATGTTAAGCCATACATCAATCGAATCTATAAATGAATGTTAAGCTATACATCAATCGAATCTATAAATAAATGTTAAGCTATACATCAATCAAATCTATAAATGAATGTTAAGCTATACATGGATCGGATCTATGAATGTTAAATGAATGTTAAGCTATACATGAATCGCTCTATAAATGAATGTTAAGCTATACATGAATCGGATCTATGAATGAATGTTAAGCTATATATGAATCGGATCTATAAATGAATGTTAAGCTATGTATGAATCGAATCTATAAATGAATGTTAAGCTATACATGAGCCGAATCTATGAATGAATGTTTAGCTATATATGAATCGGATCTATAAATGAATGTTACGCTATATATGAATCGGATCTATAAATGAATGTTAAGCTATACATGAATCGGATCTATAAATGAATGTTAAGCTATATATGAATCGGATCTATAAATGAATGTTAAGCTATATATGAATCGGATTAATAAATGAATGTTTAGCTATACGTGAATCGGATCTATAAATGAATGTTTAGCTATACATGAATCGGATCTATAAATGAATGTTTTTAGCTATACATGAATCAGATCTATAAATGAATGTTTAGCTATACATGAATCGGATCTATAAAAGAATGTTAAGCTATA
>JAXRKP010001563.1:107500-112569 GCA_037039925.1 Doris montereyensis | reverse complement strand
TGATTTACGGAATTCGACCGATAAAGGAGAACTATCCATTTTAGCCTTGTTAGACCTATCTGCTGCATTTGACACTATACATCATGGCATTCTTCTTAAACGTTTAGAGTTATCTTTTGGCATCAAAGGCACTGCTCTGGAATGGTTCAGTTCGTACATCAGCAATAGAAAGCAAGCTGTATCAGTCCATGGAAAGCTATCAAATTATTCTGTTCTTCATTTTGGTGTGCCCCAAGGCTCGGTTCTGGGGCCAATCCTTTTTTCTTTGTACGCACAACCAATACACAACATCATCAATCAACATCATTTTAATTACCACATTTACGCTGACGACACTCAGCTGTATAAGTCTGCTGAAATATCCGGACTGCCATCTGTATTAACTTCCCTTAATGATTGCGCCACCCAGATTTCTTCGGATGACATCCAATAAATTGAAATTAAATGAGAACAAAACAGAAGTTATAGCAATAGGGAAGCAAAGCCAAAGTGAAACCGCTAAATTAAGATATGTTAAAATCTGTGGCGAAGAAATTCCTGTTGTCAAAAAAGTAAGGAATTTAGAGTTATCATGGATTGTTTTCATATCCATGGAAGATCATATCTCATTTGAGAAAGTTTTACTATCTGGAATTAAAAGAATATGTCATATCGAAATATCACTCTGAAGCAACAAACAAATTAATTTGCTCATTTGTTCTTTTCAAGAATTGATTACTGCAATTCCGCAGGCTGGACTTACTGACACAAATCAAGAAACTGCAGATAATCAAAACAATGCCTGCCAGATTAGTTATGGAAGTTTCAAAGCAGAACACATTACGCTGGCATTTCAACACCTACACTGGCTGTAAAATCCCATTGACTACAAGATAGCTACAATCCGTACCAATGCCTGCATCGAGGCTGGACTTTTCCAGTCTACTTTAAAAGAGTTAGTTCCTAAATACACACTGAACAGATCACTGCGCTCAGCGAGCAAGAAAATGATACAAACACCCAAAACTAAACTTAAGACTTTGTAGGGCCCTACAACACAAGCAGCAAAATTTGGAACATTTTAACATGGGACGTCCAGTCTGCAGAGTCTTTGAAATATACTGAAATCTCGCTTGAAAGACCCACTACTTCTCCAACGTATACTTAGATGAATTTTATTGAATTGCGTTTTTACTGAATTGATTGTGATACTATTTTTTATTGATGCATCTGTTTTATGTAAAATGTTTTAGCGATAGCATGCCAATGTCAAGTAATCATTTTTGCTTGTAATGCGCCTTGAGCTCTTCTGAGGAAGGCGCAATATAATATTCTTCTTCTTCTTAGATAGAATGATAGATAGATACATATAGATAGATAGACAGATAGATAGATAGATAGATAGATAGATAGATAGATAGATAGATAGATAGATAGATAGATAGATAGATAGATAGATAGATAGATAGATGAAAATTATATAGACAGATTAATGTATAGATATATTATTTTCAATTAGATATATATATATATATATATATATATATATATATATATATATATATATATATATATATATATATATATATATATATATATATTAGATAGTTAGATAGATAGATAGATAGATAGATATATAGATAGATAGATAGATATATATAGATAGATAGATATATAGATAGATAGATAGATAGATAAATAGATAGATAGATAGATAAATAGATAGGATAGATAGATATAGATAGATAGATAGATAGATAAATAGATAGATAGATAGATAGATAGATAGATAGATAGATAAATAGATAGATTAGATGGATATATATATATATGTATATATATATATAGATAGATAGATATATAGATAGATAGATAGATAAATAGATAGACTGATAGATACATACATATATATATATATAGATAGATAAGATAGATAGATAGATATAGATAGATAGATAGATAGATAGATATATGGATACAGATAGATAGATAGATAGATAAATAGATAGGACTGATAGATAGATATATAGATAGATAGATAGATGAATGAATAGATAGATAGATAGGATAGATAGATAGATAGATAGATAAGTAGATAGATTCATCAGGTGTCCCTCTGTGTTGCGTTGACGGTCATGTTCTTCCACACCTTGATCACTGGTCACTCTTATCAGGTTGTCTACTTTCTTTGTCTTCAGCCATCGTGCAATTGCATTTCTGAATCGCTTCTGACCAGGTGTTCCATTTTTCTCCTCATTTCATGTCCAAAAAAGTTGCCTGCCTTTTTCTTTGTTTTATTGATGAGAGTTCTGCGTGTCTCCGTCTGTTAGAAAATGTTTCCCGTTGGTCTCTCTCTCTCTCCTCCTCCCCTCTCTTTGGCCATGAGGCACAACGTAGTATTCTTCTCAAGAACCACATCTCAATTGCTTGGATTCTCTTCTGTATCTTTGTGTTTCTAGTCCACGCTTCACATCCATACGTGAGGATGAGCTGATGTAACATTGAAGCATTATATTCCTCCAGTTGTATAGACATAAATTTATATTTGTCAGAATGTGCTTCATTTTCAAGAAAAATGAATTTTAGTTTGATTTTATTCTTGCGTTTATCTCTCTGTGTTGCTCTCCATCTGACGTCATGACGTTGCCTAGCTATCTAAATCTGTCGACTTTCTTGTTACTAAGGCCTTGTGTTTTAACTTTGCATGTTGGTCTTTAAGGCTTTCGGCTAAGAACCATGATTTCTGTTTCATTGCTGTTTAATTTCAATATTGTACTGTGTTAAAATTTAATTCGCCTACACTTATCATTTATCAATCTTTCTTTAGTTTTTGTTACATTTTCCTTTAAGTTATTTCTGAAGTTGTTCATATTCTTCTTTTAAGTGTCCTTTTCATTCTTCGTTTATCCATAAGGGTCAAGATTTTGGACGTCATCCATTTCTAGTTCATTCTTTTTTTTCTTTCCTTGGAATTACTTTTGTTAGGCATTCATTCAGTTTCTTCCATTGTTCCATTACACAACCAGTAAATGCAGCATTGTGCCCTCCTTTTGTAAGCAATTAGACACCCAGTAAATGCAGCGTTTTGCCCTCCTTTTGTAAGCAATAAGACACCCAGTAAATGCAGCATTGTACCCTTATTTTGTAAGCAATTAGACACCCAGTAAATGCAGCATTGTGCCCTCCTTTTGTAAGCAATTAGACACACAGTAAATGCAGCATTGTGCCCTCATTTTGTAAGCAATTAGATACACAGTAAATGCAGCATTGTGCCCCCCCTTTTGTAAGCAATAAGACACCCAGTAAATGCAGCGTTGTGCCTCACTTTTTAAGCAATAAGACACCCAGTAAATGCAGCATTGTGCCCTCATTTTGTAAGTAATTAGACACCCAGTGAATGCTGCATTGTGCCCCCTTTTGTAAGCAATTAGACACCCAGTAAATGTAGCGTTGTGCCTCATTTTGTAAGCAATTAGACACCCAGTGAATGAAGCATTGTGTCCATATTTTGTAAGCAATTAGACACCCAGTGAATGAAGCATTGTGCCCTCATTTTGTAAGTAATTAGACACCCGGTGAATGAAGCATTGTGCCCTCCTTTTGTAAGCAATTAGACACCCAGTGAATGAAGCATTGTGTCCATATTTTGTAAGCAATTAGACACCCAGTAAATTTTGTAAGCAATTAGACACCCAGTGAATGAAGCCCATCATTTTGTAAGCAATTAGACACCCAGTGAATGAAGCATTGTGTCCATATTTTGTAAGCAATTAGACACCCAGTAAATGAAGCATTGTGCCCTCCTTTTGTAAGTAATTAGACACCCAGTGAATGAAGCATTGTGCCCTCCTTTTTGTAAGTAATTAGACACCCAGTAAATGAATTGTACCCTCCTTTTGTAAGCAATTGTAAATGAAGCATTGTGCCCTCCTTTTGTAAGCAATTAGACACCCAGTAAAAAGCATTGAAGCATTGACACCCAGTAAATGAAGCATTGTACCCTCCTTTAAGCAATTAGACACCCAGTAAATGAAGCATTGTGCCCTTCTTTTGTAAGCAATTAATTAAGACCCTTCTTTGTAAGCAATTAGACACCCAGTAAATGAAGCAGTGAATGAAGCATTGTGCCCAGCATTGTACCCAGCAATTAGACACCCAGTAAATGAAGCACCAGCATTGTACCCAGCATTGTGCCCAGCATTGTGCATTGTGCCCAGCATTGTGCCCACCCAGCATTGTACCCAGCATTGTACCCAGCATTGTACCCAGCATTGTACCCAGCATTGTACCCAGCATTGTGCCCAGCATTGTGCCCAGCATTGTGCCCTCCTTTTGTAAGCAAACACCGTGTAAGCTTTTCTCATCTTTGGATCCTAGATCTTGTAAGATATCATAATGAAACCTCGCCATTAATTTGATATAAATACTAGATTTAGATTCAATGCTCCAGCACCATGAATCTCAAGTTTATAAAACGGTCCGTACAGATTTTGAGTTTCGGAAACATGAACTTGAGGTTCGGAAATATAACTTTATCTTTTCTCAAAACTTGCTTTCTTTTTTCTTTCTTTTTTTTAAACACTCCGCTTGAAGTTAACAACTTATGTTTAAATTTGAACCAAATTCACGCGCTTTTCAAAAAAGTAGCTACTTTGCATTTACAAGTAATTTCGATACAGAAACATTGGCAACTTCACACGTTGAAACGTTTTTCAATAAGTAAATTCTATTTCTATCTTTTGCCGTTCACGTTTATGTTAATTAAAGCATAAAAATCAAATTAATGTGAAGTCTACGTAGATCACAACTTCTGAATTGCACATTAGAAATAATTCGGGCCAGGGAGAGGCTGTATGTCCAAACATCGAGACAGACAATATGTTATGTGATGTATGGTATTGTTTTTATTCTTTCTAAATTCAAATTATTTCTTATCCATTCCTTTTAAAATCATGGTATCCTTTTTTCTTTTCAGAAGACCACAAAAAATCCTCTCCCCCCCAAAAAAACCCCAAAACAAAACAAAGCAACAACAACCCCAACCCAACAACAACAACAAAACAAAACAAAACAACCCAAAACAACAGCCC
>JAXRKP010001563.1:80000-102500 GCA_037039925.1 Doris montereyensis | reverse complement strand
AACAGACAAATCAAACTACCCTTACAAACCAAGCGTGTGATTTAGTTATAAAACAGACAAAAAACAAACACAAAACCAAACAGATGAATTAGTACCAAACAAAATCACTACCATTACAAACCAAACATGATATTTAGCCATAAAACAGAGAAATCACTACCATTACAAACCAAGCGTGGGGATTAGCCATAAAACAGAGAAATCACTACCATTACAAAACAAGCGTGTGGTTTAGCAGTAAAACAGAGAAATTGCTACCATTACAAATCAAGCGTGTGGCTTAGCCATAAAACAAAGAAATCACTACCATTACAAACCAAGCGTGTGGTTTAGCCATCAAACAGTGAAATCACTACCATTACAAACCAAGCGTGTGGTTTAGCCATCAAACAGAGAAAACAGAGCCATAAAACAGAGAAATCACTACCATTACAAACCAAGCGTGGGTTTAGCCATAAACAGAGAAATCACTATCATTACAAACCAAGCGTGTGGTTTAGCCATCAAACAGAGAAATCAATACCATTACCAATCAAGCGTGTGGTTTAGCCATAAAACAGAGAAATTACTACCATTACAAAACAAGCGTGGTTTAGCCATAAAACAAAGAAATTACTACCATTACCAACCAAGCTTGTTGGGTAGCCATAAAACAGACCAAAACAATACCACTACCAAGCAAGCGTGTGGTTTAGCCATAGAACAGTGAAATCATATCACTATCAACTACCATTACTAACCGCGTGGTTTAGCCATAAAACAGAGAAATCATTAACATTACAAATCAAGCTTGTGGTTTAGTCATAAAACAGAGAACTCATTACCATTACCAAGCAAGCGTGTGGTTTAGCCAGAAAAAGTGAAATCACTACCATTACCAACCAAGCGTGTGGTTTAGCCATAAAACAGAGAAATCACTACCATTACAAATCAAGCTTGTGGTTTAGCCATAAAACAGAGAAATCACTACCAATACCAATCAAGCGTGTGGTTTAGCCATAAAACAGAGAAATCACTATCATTACCAATCAAGCGTGTGGTTTAACAGCAAAACAGAGAAATCGCTACCATTACCAATCAAGCGTGTTTTTAACCTTAAAACAGAGAAATCGCTACCATTACCAACCAAGCGTGTGGTTTAACCCTAAAATAGAGAAATCGCTACCATTACCAACCAAGCGTGTGGTTTAGCCCTAAAACAGTGAAATCACTACCATTACCAATCAAGCTTGTGGTTTAGCCCTAAAACAGAGAAATCAACCATTACCAATCAAGCCATAAAATAGAGAAATCACTACCATTACCAATCAAGCGTGTGGTTTAGCCTTAAAACAGTGAAATCGCTACCATTACCAATCAAGCTTGTGGTTTAGCCATAAAACAGTTCACTACCTTACCAATCAAGGAACATCACTACCATTACCAATCAAGCGTGTGGTTTAACCTTAAAACAAGAAATCACTACCATTACCAATCAAGCGTGTGGTTTAACCTAAAAACAAGGAAATCACTACCATTACCAATCAAGCGTGTGGTTTAGCCATAAAACAGTGACATCACTAACATTAAATCAAGCAATAGCAAGAAATCACTACCATTACCAATCAAGCGTGTGGTTTAACCTTAAAGCAAGGAAATAAAGCAAGGAAATCACTACCATTACCAATCAAGCGTGTGGTTTAACCTTAAAGCAAGGAAATCGCTACCATTACCAATCAAGCGTGTGGTTTAACCTTAAAGCAAGGAAATCGCTAATACCAATCAAGCGTGTGGTTTAACCTTAAAGCAAGGAAATCGCTACCATTACCAATCAAGCGTGTGGTTTAACCTTAAAGCAAGGAAATCGCTACCAATACCAATCAAGCGTGTGGTTTAACCTAAAGCAAGGAAATCGCTAAAAAAACAAGGAAATCGCTACCAATACCAACGACGTACACTGGCCATGCTCAATACCTTCTTCCTACACCTGACCGACATATTAAAAGACAAAGACGTGAGCGGTGAAATCTATATTTGGTCAAGTGTCGGCACCACGTGATAACGATATAAAGAACACTACCATTCTCGACTTCATTTGTTAGATAGATACTGTCTAGACCTACGCAGCACAATACGCGATTGGAAAGTTTTATTTGAGGAAGTTGTGTAGCGTCGGTACATGTGCGGAACGATGTAAGACAATACGTACAAAACACTCCCTAGCAGATCAATGCTCTATACAAATGAGTTGCTTTCGAACGTATAATGTACAGACAGATAACTTTAACCATTAATAATAGATTAGAGACACAAATGGTCAGGTCACTCATTGTAACACAGCAATTAGTCGAGTCTATAAATAACCGTTTGCATATCATTCTTCTTGATAAAATGACACGTACAACTCACAAGAACGATAACTTGCAATAACACGAAATAGTCTGCTGTCAACTGACCACAAAGACAAATTCACACTTGTCCGTGCCTAGTTTTTTATTTTCCCCAGAGTTTCCGTAAATTGACATGTTCAGGTCTAATCAACAAAAATATCTATGTACATGTATATAGAATGATTTTCTTAGTATTTTTTGTTTTACTATGCCCGTCTTCACCCTTAACATTATTAATCTGTACTTCTTCTAACAGTTTGAAGAGCTTGGTTTAAAAGCGTATCATGATTACATTATCGGACGTACCTTCATGAAAGTTTGATGAGATCGTAATTGTTACGACTTGAATTCTTTCAATTCCCACCTAAGATGACTAAGCAGTTAGTCAATGGGTGTGTATTATTTTGTGTTGGTTTGGTTTCCTATAAATGTCCCTGCCCCCCCCCACCTCCCCCTCCCCCCCCCCCCACGATAATAATATGTATGCGATAATCTCCTCGGAGTGAATTAAAAAGGAACACGAAGATGAGAGAGAGAGATTTAAACGAGGGAAACAATAATAATAACAATAATAATAATAATAATAATAATAATAATAATAATAATAATAATAATAATAATAATAATAATAATAATAATAAAAAAAATAAAAAATAATAATAATAATAATAACAATAAATAATAATAATAATAATAATAATAATAATAATAATAATAATAATAATAATAACAATAATAATAATAATAATAATAATAATAATAATAATAATAATAATAATAATAATAATAATAATAAAAAAATAAAAATAATAATAATAATAATAAAAAATAATAATAATAATAATAATAATAATAATAATAATAAAAATAATAATAATAATAATAATAATAATAATAATAATAATAATAATAATAAAAATAATAAAAAAAATAATAATAATAATAATAATAATAATAATAATAAAAATAATAATAATAATAATAATTATAATAATACTTTATTCATCCAAAGAAACGAAAGACTTACCACCAGTAGCAGCACACCCACCCACTGATATATATATATTTTTTTTAAACATATCACGAGGATGACACTAGATTTATTTACAACACAAATGAGCAACAGTGGAGTGAAGTCATATGATAGACGACAATAAGTCACAACTCCAGCAGGAAAGACGCGTATAACCCTTTCGTCCCTTTCGTCGTGTATAACCCTTTCGTGTATAACCATTTCGTGTATAACCCTTTCGTGTATAACTCTTCGTGTATAACCCTTTCGTGTATAACCATTTCGTGTATAACCATTTCGTGTATAACCCTTTCGTGTATAACCCTTTCGTGTATAACCCTTTCGTGTATAACCATTTCGTGTATAACCCTTTCGTGTATAACCCTTTCGTGTATAACCCTTTCGTGTATAACGTTTTCGTGTATAACCCTTTCGTCAGACAACACACAAGGAATTACATCTCTGACCCTGTTAGGTCCAACTTCTTTCCCTTCACTCTTGCACTTATCTCTCTCCCCGACCCCCTCCCCTTCTCGTTTACTGGTGGGAGCAAGGTGAAGAATACCAACAGCCTAATCCAAGCCAAGACGACTTTATACTAGCATTGCCAGGATTCAAACCCACTATCTACCTATCAAAACTAAACGTATTGCTAGAATTCATACTAGCATTGCCAGGATTCAAACCCATCTACATATCAAAACTCAACGTATTGCTGGACTTGATACTAGTGTTGCCAGGATTCAAACCCACTATTGCTACCTATCAAAACTAAACGTATTGCTGGACTTGTTGCTAGTGTAGTGTAAGAAGACAATAACTTACTGTAAGACCCATGTGCGGTTGTTGCTAGTGTAGTGTAAGAAAACTGTAACTTACTGTAAGACGAATGTACGGTTGTTGCTAGTGTAGTGTAGGAAGACTGTAATTTACTGTAAGACCAATGTACGGTTGTTGCTAGCGTAATGTAAAAAGACAATAACTTACTGAAAAAACCGATGTACGGTTGTTGTTAGTGTAGTGTAAGAAGACAATAACTTACTGTAAGACCGATGTACGGTTGTTGCTAGTGTAGTGTAAGAAGACAATAACTTACTGTAAGACCGATGTACGGTTGTTGCTAGTGTAGTGTAAGAAGACAGTAACTTACTGTAAGATCAATGTATGGTTGTTGCTAGTGTAGCGTAAGAAGACTGTAACTTACTGTAAGACCAATGTACGGTTGTTGCTAGTGTAGTGTAGGAAGACAGTAAGTTATTGAAAGACCAATGTAGGCCATCACGACGTGAAATCGTTTTGCCCTTTCGAAATTATCAACAATTCTCAAACCATTATTACATTTGTACTAATAATTATTACTACACCGATCCGAAATTATACTTTTATTTAAATGACAAAACAAAATTCGAACATCTACCATCAAACAATAAACTTTCATTTTATGCAAAAGCCACACAATATTTTTACTCTTATGTACACAAATAAAATTGCGGCAATTTCTTTTACTCTTATTTACTTAAATAAAAGTTGTGGCAAATTTTTACTCTTATTGACACAAATAAAATTGTGACCTCTGTGGCTGAGTGGTAAGGCTGTCAATCTGGGAATAATGAGATCCCAATCTCAAATTCAAACCCTGACAAAGCCAGGCCTGACGTTGTGTTCCTTGGGAAAGATACTTAAGGCACACTTAACCCGCATCCCCCCACCCCCACTCGACCCAGGTGCAAAATGGGTACAAGCACTAGCTTGGGAGTAAATATATGTGTCAAGACTTGCGTCCTGTCCAGGAGGAGATTATCATCACCTCTTCCACTTCACGCTATACAAACCAGGATAGCCTCGGCTATGTGGGCCGTAATTAATGGCCTTGAAGGAACTTTGTTTACTTACACAAATAAACACAAGTATTTACTTACAAATAAACACATGTATTTACTTACACAAATAAATACATGTATTTACTTCTACACAAATAAACACATGCATTTACTTACACCAATAAACACATGTATTTACTTACGCAAATGAACACATGTATTTACTTACACAAATAAACACATGCATTTACTTACACCAATAAACACATGTATTTACTTACGCAAATGAACACATGTATTTACTTACACAAATAAACACATGCATTTACTTACACAAATAAACACATGCATTTACTTACACCAATAAACACATGTATTTACTTACGCAAATGAACACATGTATTTACTTACACAAATAAACACATGCATTTACTTTACACAAATAAACACATGCATTTACTAACACAAATAAACACATACATTTACTTACACCAATAAACACATGTATTTACATACGCAAATAAACACATGTATTTACTTACACAAATAAACACATGTATTTACTTACTTAAATAAACACATGTATTTACTTACAAAAATAAACACATGTATTTACTTACGCAAATAAACACGTATTTACTTACACAAATAAACACACGCATTTACTTACGCAAATAAACACACGCATTTACTTACGCAAATAAACACATGTATTTACTTACACAAATAAACACATGACAAAACAATGAAGTTTTAACAACCACCGCCAACACTAATTATCACACCCCCGTACACAAAAAACCCAAAAAATCCATGTCATATGCCAGCATTAATCTTCATTCTGTATGTCCCGATGTATCACTTCAGCAACCCAAACAACAAATACAAATCAATCAACAACCAACATCAACACCACCAGACACCCCAGTTCCCGTACTCAACAATGGACCTGTTCTCTGTTCTCCACACAATCAAACACACGAACTTGCATACTTTAACAGTAAAAAAAACAAGAAGAAAAAAAAACCTACAATAACACATGTAACAACATTTTAAAAAACATGTACTCCATATTCTTTCAATTTCCATCAATGATTTTTCCTTTAATTCAATTTTGATCTGGGAACAAAACAAATTTTTTTAAACAAGATCAATGAAAAATTGTTTTTCATATCTGTCAAGGGTCTTACAATATATCAAATAAACAAAACAATAAAAATAAATCTTATTTAATTTTTTTCCATTGTAAAAAGTTTCTATTGGTCTACCTGTTTTCCTTCTTGATGAATAAAAGGAACAAAATGCTGCACATCCACCTACAAAAACTTTGAGGCGACTAAGAATTTAAAGTCTAACCAAAAATTTGACACAAGAGACAATGATGTATTGAATTTCACGTAATGTGCAGGAAAATTTAAGGGTTTGTTTTTTATTCCAGTTCTTTCAGTGTTTACATGAGAAATGGATAAGAATTCAATGATGAGAGAAGAAAAAAAGAATCCATAAGAAATTACAGAAATAAAAAGTGAAATACACTGGAATGTGGACGCTTAAAACTTACAGTGAGACAAACTGAAAAAACCCCCCCTTATCTATGATTAATATTATGGAGAAAAAGAAATCACAGTAAAACTGTTCAAACTGAAAAGAAACATCAATGAAGAAAATAAAAATTGCAGTGGGGCTGTACGCATCTTATTGAGAAAAAGAACAAAAAGGAAGACTTTTTACGAACTGAAAAAAATAAATAAAAATTTGAGAGAAAAAAATAATTATGACGAGACAGTACCAACAAAAAAATCTCTAGATTACAAACATTGCAATGAAACTACGAATTGAAAAAAAAATCTCTAAAGAGAACAATTACATTGAATAACGACAACTGTACAAACTAAAAAAAATATATATATATCTAGAGAAAACAATTACATCGAATTACGACAACTGTACAAACTAAAAAAAATATATATATCTAGAGAAAACAATTACATTGAATTACGACAACTGTACAAACTAAAAAAAAAAAAAAATTATCTACAGAAAATAACCCCACAGTGAGACTGTAAACAAGAATTGTCAACAAAAACCAAAATGACAGTATACAACACAGTTTATTGTCCTACTCTCCTCTATGGCAGTAAAACCTGGACTTTAGACAGTAGAGAATACAGAGAGTACAAGCAGCTGAAATGAAATATTTAAGAAGAGTAGTATGGAAAACTAGAAGAGACAAAATCAGAATCACAACAATAAGAGATCAAACCAAAGCAGATGGCATAAAAACTAAGATAGACATAAATCAATTGAAATGGTTTGGGCATGTAAACAGATTGAATGACAATAGAATAGCTAAATCAGTATACATTGCTAAAGCCCAAGGTAAAATACCAACGGCAGACCTCGGAGAAAGTGGGAAAGAGATATAAAAGAGGCATTAAAGCATAGAAATTTAACTTTTTTGGAAGGAAACAGAAAATGTCAGGACAGGGCAGCCTGAGACAGATAATCTCGGCATCTGAACCCCTACACCGGATGGTAGAATGGGAACTGATAAAGAAAGAAAGAAAGAAAGAAAGAAAGACACTGTGTGACTAAAAAGTAAATAAAAATGTGTATGGAGAATAACAAAAATAGTGAAACCGTACAAACTAAAAAAAACCCATCCATAGCAAAACAAAACAAACAAGTCCAAAGGAAACATTAATTAGCCTTTGAATGAATAATTAAAGGTTCAAAGAATAAAGAAAGGCAAAGAGTGATACGACGACGTCATTCTTGAATTTGAAAAGCACATGGACAGGCTGACAATCATTTCACACTGGCAAAACAGCAGACAAAACAAATATCCAGGAAACTACTAAGAAGACAGTAGAAGAAAGCTACCGGTGGCACACATTAATTATTACTATTATTAGATTAGTGCTAACACAGTCATCTCTGTCTCTCTCTTTCAGGTGAATCACTCTCAATCAACAGTACCAATAGCACATTGTATTGTACGTGTATTATATATATAATGTGTAATAAAATATAATATAAATATATATACAAATAGTAAAGGGTAAATAAACAGTGGAGGGATGTGACGAAAAGCCAAGCATATTGAGCAAACTATGATGACTACAAAATAGCATCTTGGCCTTCGTGCTGAAATATAACCAAAAATATGATCAAGTTTGACAACAGCTAGGGATAGCAATAGCATAACGTTGAACGATTCACATGGAACGTATACATTGTACAAATATGTGACACACCACACTCAGCAGTCTAACAAACCATCGCTTGCATGACAAATCGTTCCATCACCAAATCGAGGTAACTAAGAAAATTGATTTTAAAAGCTGCGAAGAAATGATCGTGACAGAGGGTACAACAAAATCATTTATGAGATCTCGAAATCCATCACGCATTTTGTAAAATTGTTCAGACATCTTAATCTTATAGATCTCATAAAGTTGTACTAAAATAGCCAAATTGAAAATTTTAAAAATAAGAATTTTGAGTGAAACTGGTTTGTCATGTAGGCGATAAAAACGTAAACCCAATTCATTCAAGCTCAAAATGATCTAGCCATCTTTCAACCTCTTAAGACATTTAAAAGTAAAGACACTGTTACATTGCTAGCATAGCAAAATTGCTAAAGTCTTCACCAAAGTCTGAAAAAGGATCTCTGGAATAAATTTACAAATAGAAGAAAGGTCTGTTCTAAAGACATTACAATGTTCATAGACATGGCTCTTTCCTTTCTGTCGACAAACTTTTTTTTTTTTTTTTTTTTAGACATTTAAAAATTGATTTTTCCTGAACTTGTCTGCATCTAATCTTGTCTAATTTTCTACCCCACTTCAGACAAACCCACATTAAAAAATTACAATAATCAAACCATTTTGGCTTGTTGGGCTTTGATTATCCATATATACACATGTATTGTAGAATGAAAACAGGCTAACAGTAACATGGAAACAAAATAAATAATTTCACCGCTGTCATTCACGTCTATGTACTGTCAGCAATCTGCGTATGATTATCATTATTTATAAATTTAAAAAATCCCATCTCCAAGTTGTGTACGCTTGTGGACGGAGTAAGAGCCGTGACTGTGGACTCTCTAGGGGGGAGGGAGCGTATCAAACCCAAAGATGATACTAGTGTCACCAGATGTGGCCGTGACAGGTGTAACAGATGAAAGAAATGGAACCCCGGATTCCTAACATTCGCACTTACCCCAACCACCCTAATATGCAGTGATCTCAGGGTGAATTAAGAGGAAACAGCAAGATAAAAGATATGTGAAAGAGTGCAAGCAAAGAAGGACCTACCACTAGAAAAGTAAAGTAGAATTCCTTCAAGGTCATTACGACTCACAGAGCCGAACCCTATTGTAATTTCCATAGCGTGATGCGGAACAGGGGATAATATTCATAATCACTTCCTGGACACGATGCTAGTTTTTACTCTCCAAGCTGGTACTTTCTGTACCCATTTGCACGTGGGTCGAGTCAGGAAAAGGTGTGTGTTTTAAGTAAGTGAAGTGTCTATACCAATACCGAGGAACACAACATTTGCCAGGATTCGAACCCCGACCTCATGACCCCAAGACTGACAGCCCAACTAATCACCAACTGATGCCACATCCATCGTACGTGATGGTCTCATAAAAGACAATTGAAATAATGGAAAGAAAGGAGTAAGACTTACTAGTGGCAAATACCAATTGCCTACACCCAGAAACACAATGTCGGACCTGCCTTAGTAGCACTGCATGGATTCAAACACAGGACCTTCCACCCACTGAGGCAATTCCCCAACAGGTGAACCACACAAACATGTGAAGTCTTGTGATGCCATATGTCGGAACTCATCGGCTGCATTTAAAATTTGAAATTTTAGCTTTGCTTCAGACACGACGGCCTATTTAAATTCGGTAACTGTATCATCTTAATTCCTGTGTTATCAAATGGTATTCCTTTCACAAGAGGTATAAGACAAAGCGGAACAATTGTTTTTTTAATTTTTTTTTATTTACCCTGTCTATGGTATGTGATGATCTCAGGGTAAATAAAGATTCAAAAGGAAAACAGCACAATAAAAGGAAAGGACAGAAACTAAGAACTACCAGTACCGCCTGCCAACCACTACACACAAAAACTACTCATCACTTCATGAAGCCCCGCGTAACACGAACATGAAGAACCACTCAATGATTAGTTGAAATAGAAGAGTGAAAGAACAGGCACAGGAGAGATGTAGGCCTACCACTACCTGTAGCACCCGCCCAGCTGACAAACGATGTCGTATTCGTCATAACTTATTAATTAGCTATATAATATACGATGAATTATAAATATAAATATGTACACTGGAAAACGCTTTGTATTAGCATTACATAGTTTATTCGTTTCTTTATACAAGTGAGTTAAGAGCTCGGAGAATAAGAAAAACAATGCTACAACTATCACATAGCTGCCAATCTTTTAAATCGAAAAACAAGACTCTGACCGCCCCAAACTAAATTGAACTTGCACTTGGTAATTAACTTGAAACCTTTAAGTTTTAAAGGAAATAACCAAATTTTGCCAATCGCTGGTCGTTCTGGCGAAATGCAACCATATCATTGCGAATTCAGAATGACGTCTCCAAACTTTCACCATAATATCTTTGAGTCTCTGCCGATAACTAAAGTTTTCTTTGACAAAAGATACAGCTAACCTTCATATACATACTTTTCAAAAGTAAATAGACTTATGGACTCAGAGTAAAAACCTATACGAAATACGTCTTTAACGTACTGGTTGGCAGCTATGCTAACAGTAACACATTCTGTGACGTAAAACTGGTGTACTGCTACCATTCAGATGAAACAACGGGTATAAATAAGCCATACTTTCCATTATTCTCTTTTCATGCACAAATCGATAAATATTGACCGGAAAAGAGATATCTTCTTTCATGCCTATATTATTTTTCTCTACTTTGGAGATATCCACACAAAAAAACTGTTTGATTTGCTTCAAAGTGAATTCATTTCAAGATTTTATCATCACAATATATAACATAACTTATTTGTTGGCGCATTTGAATAAAACTAAATTTAGATCATCAGTAGGCATCATAGGAATCTTTGTTTTCCTTCCATTGAAATAATATACTGCACCCACCATATGCGGTGATCCCAGTGTGAATTGAGATCAAAATGAAAAATAAGCAAGAAAGTAGGGGAAAGAAGAAGAACCTATCAGTATTGCGTGCCAATCACCAACTAACCATCGATAGGCAACATAGGAACGCAAATGTTATGACCTAATCCCCTTTTGGCCTAAGTACAACTTTGGCCAAACGTAGTAGCATTAAGAGGAAATGGCCAAAATATCAGAATTAACACACAAAAAAACCCCCAAAAAACATACATATAATTGCTTTCAAACTCTGTTTAGAATAATTTGTTGATTATTTCGCATTAAAAACCTTCGTTTTCTTCAACTCTTCAGTAAAATTTGGTTTGTGGTGGCGTGGAAGCGTTTTCATTTTGAACAGTAGCAATCTATGCGAGCCTGTGTTTTGGATATTCAAATTCAAGCGTTTGCATGAAACAAAAAAAGGGGAATCGAAATCTTTGTTGAAAGGAGGAGATCGTAACAAAGCGTGCTGGCCGTTAAAATTTTCAATTTGGATAGATCCTCTCCTAAAACGGACGTCAAATCGCCAGGCACAACAGAAGTGGCATTCCTGTCTTCTAATCACATGATCTTTTGCTTGTTTCACTGAAACTGACCCTGTCCACCATATGCAGTGATCTCATGGTAAAGTCAGAGGTGGCATCAGCAAGATGAAAGACCTGAAAAAGTGCAAGGAAAGAAGTAGGACCTACCAGCAGTGTGCCCACCAACCACCCAAGAGAGGAACATGTATTGCACTCATGAATTTTACACTACAGCATACAAACACATGGGAGAGAAAAACAACAAAACCAACTCAAATTTTGTCAATGCATAAATAAAAAATATAATACACAAATACAAATGTAGACTGGGATCATTGTTGATATTTACGTGTGGAAGGAACAAGGTAAAAAACAAAATGAAAACAAACTAAGGATTACATTTTGATTTGGCGTTAGAACCAATTTGATATGTTTAGTAAAAAAAACATTTCATTGAAAATCAGCATCTGTCAAGAAATGAGTGGTAAAATTGAGTCCACATAACAATAATTTGACTCAAACTTGCAAAGTACCAGAAAAATGACAGATGTAAACAAATTTTTAAAGTTAAAAAAAAAAAATCATTTAAAACATGAGAAAAAAATATATTTGAAAATGAGCCTGATGATGCACACGTCCTTTCATAACTTATTTCTCCTCTTCTATAAATGTCACGAAGCAAGACATTTAATGACATGGAGTACGAAGTCAATTCCAAGCCGCCAGGAAACTGAGTGATGAAAATAATAAGATTCTTGGAAAAGTTTTGAACGGCACCAAATGCGTACCAGCGTGGGTAACAAATTATCACAACAAACACAGAATAAACCATATGACCTACCAATACGAGCATGTTTCAAACACTTGAGGTAACTACTACCCCCAGCCTTTTCAAAAGAATATTGTTTGTATCTATTTCTTTCATTCACAAACAAAGGAAAGAGAAAAAAAAGTCTACAAATCATAGATTCTATATCTGATGACTATAAAACGAGAAAACAATAAATAAATTATATGATAATTTAAAAACGATCAATATGATAAAATAAGAATGGAAAAAAGCGATTTTAAGAAAGTTTACAATATTATGTATATTTTGTGACAGCTTAAAAAAGCAATTTATGATGTGTAAAATATGAGCAACTTATGTCCCTCAACTTCAAGCCAAAAATTTTGGTGTTCTTGTACAAATATAAAATCGGAATAAAAATTTAAAAAAATATAAAAATAATAGATATATAAATTTCATTTCTTTAAAAAGAAGGCAAAAACAGCCTCAACCCATCATTCAGTCGACAGAACTCATCATACAATATCCGATATCAGGAATATGACAGACATATCACACTATCAATCTTTACTCAAA
Organism: Doris montereyensis; assembly: GCA_037039925.1. Classification (NCBI taxonomy): domain Eukaryota; kingdom Metazoa; phylum Mollusca; class Gastropoda; order Nudibranchia; family Dorididae; genus Doris; species Doris montereyensis. The sequence goes on along the minus strand of JAXRKP010001563.1, from coordinate 89,230 downwards.
GCCACATTCGTGGATAAATATACAAATAGAAAACTTAGATATCTCATTCGCTAACAAACAACATACGTCCTCCTATCAACAAAGTCAAGGGGGGGGGGGGGGGGATTACAAACAGACTGTGCCCAAACAAACAACATACTTCCTCCTATCAACAAAGTCAAGGGGGGGGATTACAAACAGACTGTGCCCATCGAGTCTTTACTACAAAAAGTAAGACAAAATCAACACGTATACAAAAATATAGCTTTGCAATGCAATGCATTAAGACTTCAAAATTAAGGAATGTGAATACTGTGCGTTCACTAAAAACACACTAAATGAAAAACAGGAAAACAGAATTCTTCCATGAGCGCAATGAAATGACTCTATAAAAATAAATGTATTATTGTAAGTAAGGTTCAAGGTCAGGTCATGTAAAATCTATGGAAAAAAACCCAGAGTTGTGGACCAATCAGCCCTTGCTGTGTGCTAAGAAGGGCAAAAATTCCCATGACAATAGTGACAGCGCAAAGACATAATTACATCATTGTAACAGGTGTATACAATGATCATGGAATAAAATACAAAATTGGTCTAAAACATTATCGATTTCATGGAATGCAAATTTAGGAAAATCTGAAATAAATTGCCTGCTTTAACAGTAGCCTTTGATTCTAGGTAAATGGTGCAAAATTTAAAAAAACGAAAAAGAATTCTAAAAAACAACAACCCAACAATGAAATAAAATGAGAAATGTTAATTTCAAGTTGCCTTGATTTTACCTGAGAAAATACTTTCATGGATTTAAATGCCAGAATGTCTTTTTCTCATTTCAGGATCATATTTATAATGATGACTAGATGATTATTACTGTTTTTTCTCTAAATTTATATAGAATTTGAAATGGATATTAATAACATGAAATAAAGAAGGTAAGCACATTGCGACTATTTTGAGCCTGTTACTGTCAGATGTTAATGTTCACATGAAAGTAAGGAAGAATCTTCCCGCGTCAATTGAGAATCGAGGAAAGTGTGTCGCATTAAGTGAGTCACAAAACAGTTACTCAACACACTCCCTTGGTCTCTAAAAGATTTAAATGAAAAAGATTTTATGCGTCAAAAATTTGCTATTGCTAATCACAAAACCCAATTCTTTTCTCTTTTTTTTGGTGCTCATTTATTCCGATATAAAAATACAAAATCTGAGGCAGTACAAAGCAACATGTAAGGACGCAACACCAAGAGCAATGAAAATTTCAACTGATTGAGACAGAGGTGAAAAGAAAGCACGCCTCTTCATCCACCCAACGAAGAAGCGTGGTCAGTGGTCAGGACATCCAACACAGATCCAAAGAGGAGTCTAACTGATGACAACCACTATTTGAAAAAGATCAACATTTGCTTTTTTTTTCTTTTATGTTTAACTAATCGCCGGGAAACGATTTGTTTCACTGAAATTTGTCCCGTCTTCCACATGCGGTGATTTCAAGCTGAATTCAGAGGAAACAGTAAGATGAAAGACATGCGAGGGAATGAAAGTGAAAGAAGTAAGACCTACCAGTAGCCCCCACCAACAGCCCACAATGGGAGAAGAAAAATGACTGTCCTGAATTGCAATATATAGACTTGCTCTGTCTAGATTTGACGTGCTGAATAATTTAGGTCAGGCAGAGACATGGCTATGAATATGAAAACAGAGATCAGCATACATCGCAGAGACAATAATGAGAATTACATTACGAAGCTTTCCAACTATAAATCATAACTTTCATAAGCTGAATTGTTTTTAAACACACAACAACAAACACAAAAGATCCTCCCTTGCCCTAAGACACAAAACAAAAAGTTGAAGGAAACAAACACAGAAAATTCACTCACTTAAAAAAAAAAAAATTAAAAATTCTCAACAATTGTCATGTCTCTATGTTGGCAGATGAAGTTCTATTACTGCCAATTCAAGGCATACACACACACAGACAGTGGAATGAATGTAAACATAAAAAAAAATGAGTGTTGGAATCTCGTAACACAACATAATGTGAATGGAAAGTAAAACATACGTTGAGCAGCACTAATGGAAAATGAACAAACGAAAACTCAAAATAAGTTCCATCAATCAAAACCCATTTGGACGTTAAAAAATTAAAAAAAAAGAAAAAAAGACAAAACGAACACAGAAAAAAATCAGGCAGATGAATAATGATATCAATGCGCTCATCCCTTTCAACAACAAAAAATAAAAAGAGAAAACAAAGCAGATTTTTCTCCTTCACTCGTCTTAGGGGTCAAAGATGACTGGAGCAGAATGGTAAAATCTAAGCAATATTGGGGAGGGTTGTGGGTGGTAGAACACACTTCCAGGCACTAGGACGAGGCTGTTCCTCCGTTGTAGGCGTAGTCTGCTTTGTTGTGCATAATAAGCTTGTCTTCTACAAAAATAGAAGCTGTCAGAGCGAGTTTTATGGGTGACTGACCATGTCATGAACTGAAATTGATGTAAAAAATAATAATTTATATATATATATACAAATTCAATAAACATAATGTAAAAATACACTTTCATTCATCATAAATTATAATCTTAAATAAAACAAATGAAATGTGTAACTTGAGAGAGAGAGAGAAAGAGAGAGAGAGAGAGAGAGAGAGAGAGAGAGAGAGAGAGAGAGAGAGAGAGAGAGAGAGAGAGAGAGAGAGAGAGAGAGAGAGAGAGAGAGAGAGAGAGAGAGAAAGAGAGAGAGAGAGAGAGAGGAGAAAGAGAGAGAAAGAGAGAGAAGAAGAGAGAGAAAGAGAGAGGAAGTAGAGAAGAGAGAGAACACGAAGAAGAAAAAACAAAGAAGATGCGAAAGGTGAGGAAGTAGAAAAGGAGGAACACGAAGAAGAACGAAAAAAACAAGAAAGCGTTAAGGAGAGCGAGATGAAAGTAGTTTTGTTTAAACAACCCAAGCTAGACATGTAAAATTTCCACAAAATATTTTAAATCAATGAAAAGCATTTAAAACGCACATTATTCACCACACATCCCCCTACTCCCCGGAAACATATTTCCTCAATAAAAACAATCGCTACATGTCAGTGTCTCATGACTTACTTGTGTCGTCATTAAGCTTGGGAAACTCATATATATGTTCAACTGTGTTGCGACTGTGGGGAATGCAGAAGCCAAATTCAAAGTCAAAGCACTTCAACACTCGTTCCCGGTAATAATGTTTTTCAATCATTCGGAATTTGTTCACCGGCTTGTCACCCACAACAAATTCCACACTGAAATAGACATGAAAGTAGAAACAATGGACAAAGGGTTCAGACCAGGGTTCATAGCCACCAGGCATCCCAAGATTTTTGGAAATTCTAGCCTAACAGGTTTTCTGTGATTTTTTTTGAAATCATGAGAGAACCGATGCCACATTTTCTTTCAAGTTAAAAAATTATCTTTCAATTAAGATCTCCAAAAATATAACTTTGACACTGGCGCAATACTGTTTTGCTTTAACAATGTCAAAATGACATTTCTCTAAGCTCTGGTAAAAACCTGTGAATGAAATGAAATGTAAATTTGACCGTGTCAGTCTCAAATTAGTAACACCTTTCCCTCCGCTTCTTTAACATTAGGATTCCGTGGCATGTGAACCAATAGAAACCCGCATAATAACCATGAGCAATCCGTACATCACTGTTGGGTCTGGTTTTGGACACTTGTAAACCGTGAATGTCCGTGAAAATAGATCAAATTGCGCATCATGTTTTTCTTAAACTTTCTCAAAACATCCAATATTGGACTTAACACGGTTTGAAACTTTCACTATTGAAATGTATCAGAATGAAAACATAGCTCTTTCTTTACAAACAGAAATAGGCAATTGACAAATAAGCTTTCGGTTTTGCTTCATCCTGTCAGTAAGCATTTGTGAGACCCATCGTGCCCAAACTTCTATGCGACCCAATAAAGCTTGAACTGTACAGTTTATGCTGCCAAGCGAAATGTCCATAATGTCAGAGATGGCGTGTTATTTGATATGGCAATTGCGCTCTAATCAGTTCCTCAATAATCCCTTGATGCTCCGCATCAGTGGCTGTAAGAGGTCTTAAAGGAGCACCACGCTCCACTGTAACAATACTAACATTCACAAAATCATTGCCATATGTATAATGTTCCTTCCTCTTTGAATCTCTGCGGGAGCATCCTTCGGCGAACAGAAATTCAATCAATTCAATGAATGCCCTTTGCTTCATTCATACGTCCATGTAAGGCGCCATTTCTTGCTCCCGGCAATAGGTAGGTTGCATGCATATCGTTTTTAATGATTGACAATGGTGAGACTTCGTGTTATCGTAAAATGGCGTCACCTGGTGACAAGATAGGCAATTAAATGCAGATTCTGTTCATACTAAATTCGGTCCAATATTATGCAAAGAATCAGGAAAATCCAACAAGGAGCCACATGTTATCCCACAGCCCTTGTCATTGAAGAAGATGATGATGATAATAATAATAATAATTTAACCCTCTAGGCGTTTAAGACAAACTGCTGTGCTGTCAAGGGTAAATATAAGTTTTCCAGTGAGGATAAAAAAAAAAAAGGCTAAAAAGGCAGTAGAAGACTGCAAAGGAGATATTGATAACTGTACATTTTCTGAAAGTGTATAACATAAGGAATGTCTCTATGCACAACTGGGAAGGTTTAGGTCTGCTTCACTGACCTTGACCTTATTATATTGACGCAGAGCGTAAAACAAATATTTTTATGGCTTTAGCTCCATATGGCATCCTGTACATTTTCTACAAAAACATAATTTCTTTCTTTCCATAATCTATAGGTTATAAGCTTTTAGAAAATGTAAAGTATAATATGAGGGCTTATGATGGCAAACATGGTTTACATGCCCCTTTTATAATTGTAGATTCCTGTTGAAGAAATTGGCGAGCATACTGATTTGTTTCACGGTGGAGAATATCCCACATTTCAAAGTTCACAAAGAGTGGTGTGAAAAAATCAATTGGCTCTTGACAATTGTCAAAATTGATATCATAAGGGCTTTGACTTTTGGGTTTGTTTCTTGCTGCAAAATTTGGATCTGGGCAAGATCTTTTCTTGTTCTAAATTTACTCTTTTCCAAGCATTCATGTTAGTGTCACTTCTTTGGTCTCTTCACCTGAATTCCCATCGTCATCACAAACATCCATGTAATTGTGTCAAAGTCATCATCAGAATCACTTTGCTTGCAGGCAAATAGATCTAATATGATAGATTTAGAGCCGTAAAGCCTTGGATTTGTGTTATTTGACGGGCATGCGCCTTGATCAAACAGTTGTTGATTATAGAGTGATAGATCTACTATAGATGAAGTTCTGGATGCAGAATCTTTCTGTTTTTATGTTGCTTGAAAGCAATACTGTAATTAGACTGTTTAAATGGAATACAGTTGAAGCAGTGCCAGTAACTAATCTTCTTCATGTATCGCACTCATCATTACTCGTATTCGCAAATTTAACGACGAATTTATCATGGCTGGTCCTAACGGCAGAATCAGGGCCTGACACCACAGTGGCGACCACTATGGTGGATGATTGACCATTCAGACGATACTAGGGATAATACTATTAATAATAATAATCATAACCATACAGTCGACTCTGGTTTATCATTATTTCCGGTTAATTGCAACATGATATGGGAGGAGTAAATATGTTGACTGTAATAATATAGAATACATACGTAGCTCCAACTGTTTTTAATTTCAAAAACTGTGGTGTGAACTGATAACGGACAAATCGGCCAGAGTTGGGATCTTCGTCCAGGTCAGCTGCCTCTTGTTCTTCTGCCTCCTCAGAACCTAAACAGGGCTAACGGGAAAACGTGCTTTCTCAAATTGCTTTCACTAGTTCTCTTGTTTGCATATATACAGTGTAATAACAATATTAAACAACGCATTCTTTCAATTTCAGTCGGGTCACCTTATCTGCGTTAAGTAAAGTAAAGTTCCTTCCAAGCCAGAGCTCATCGCGGTCTCCATATCGTGGAGCCAAACAGATGATAAAATAGTGACCCCCTGGACAGGACTCCAAAGCTAGTGCTTACACTCATTTGCACCTGAGTTGAGTAAATGCATGTTAGGTATCTTCCCCAAAGGAACATACTTGCACCAGTCCTTATTTGTTTATTTTATTTCATTGAACTTTAGCCTAGTCACTATATGCAGCGACCTGAGGGTGAGAAGAGGAAACAGCAGGGTGAAAAGGTGAAAGGAAAGAAGCAAAAGAACCTACCAGCAGCGCCCATGAAGTAAAAATAAAAGGCATGTCAGAGTTCACCTTAGAACCCACTGTTTCTGTCTCCCGAGGATCGAGTTCTTAGGAGGATACCAGTGTGATAAAAAATCAAACTGCCTGCCTTTCAATTGAAATGCGGCCGGTATTTTTGTGAACCCAGATTTTACCTCAATTTCTCTGAGTCTCTTACGCTTCTTTAAAAACGAAACACAGCAAACCCTTGAATACATACTTTTAAAGGCAAATACAAACTTATGGACACAAAGATAAAAATATGTACTTAATATCAGCTATGATATTACACGAAGAAAAAGGACATAATTTTAGCCAACATGTTGTATACTCACCCATTTCATGGGAAGGTGGAGGTTTTGCGACTTCAAACAGAACTTGGTTGAGCCGACATCGCGCAGTTTGAACCTTGTGAAATCTATGCCGTAAATGTTGGCCTCCGGGGGACACAAATATTCTGAGAGAAAAAAACATGAGTAAATAAATTAAGAATAATAGGAACTTTAAATAAACCATGAATAAAAATATGATCGAGATTTGATTTGATTTTACCCACCTCCACAACTAAGATCTCAGGGATTTTGGTAGAATTTTAAATTTTGCCTTCACTACCCTGTAAACAGCGAAGCGGCCTTAAATGTGCAAAGAGTTTTGTGATCTGCACACATATACTAATTTTAACAACCATCTCTGATGGGACTAGGTGTTGATCCACCTACTTGGACCGTGGGGTGAATTTTACTCAAGCTAAATTTTCAACCGCCAGGATTCGAACCCACGCCCTTTTAGTTGAGAGGCCAGTCTGACACCTTTCCTCCAGACCACTGAGTCCCCCACCATGAATATGAATGAGGGATAATATATAAAAGAAGAAATAGAGAGAGAAAAAACTGAAGACGATTTCCTCTGTTAAGTGTCACAATAAAAAATCAAATAATACTGTCCACAGGAAAGTCTACTGCGCAATTCACATTTTACTTATATAACAAGCATGTCCATAAATAGTGTTGGATTATGATTTCTTTTAATTATTAAGCTGGGTCTTTTGCACTTTGACTGCACTGTGGTTAATTCAGAAACCACTGTATCAGTTACGGGTGACATCGAAAATACGATTAATAGGTCAAATTAATGCTCGATAGATATGAAGTTAGGTTTTTTTTTATTGTACAGACCAGAAATCGAAATTACATCTAGTAACAATAAAGAGCTTTGTGAATTGCTAGTAAAACAATCCTTTTCCAATCAATTAAAATACTGATTTGATCCATGAGTTTATTCGCTGAGAACCTACAGCAGGCTATTTAAAATTTACTTGTGAAATACGGGAGGTCGTGGGTGCAGTGATTCCTGAGGTCAAAGTTAGAGACGTTCAGCTTTATATATATAAAGATATACTTTTTGTTTAGTTTTGTTGGAATTATTACGTATGGAAGCTGTTAATTATGTAATGAAAATACTGCTGGGTAAGGGTGAACACAGGGGTAAAAAGGAGTGTGGGAGTGGGGTTCTCCCTGAAAGAGTCATAAAAAGAGATTGCAGTATAATAGTTCAAATATACTAATGATAACCAGAATTACTGTGCAGATAGATAGATCTACATGTTACTCTAATATTCAATAAAAAATACTTATCTGACTATACTATTTAGCATGATAAAGTCAATCAACCTGTTCAGTTGCATTCACAAATGTAAACAAAAGGGACATTACATCAATTCTTAAGGAGTGCCCTACTTCAGATCACATGCTCTTCAATCAGAATCGGCTGAGATGAATGTGATCATATCTTATTTAAATGGGAATCAAATTTCACTTTAGCGTTAACTATGACTCATTCTAGTACAGTAGATTCTACAATTTCTTATAATTTATAGACATTTGACTAGAAGTAAAAGCCAAAGAAAACAGAAGCAATGAATGAACAATTTAATAAAAGTATGTGTATAAATTCATAAATCCAGACAATCAGAATGGCCCAGTCATCCATGGCAATAGACAGATCTCAAGTTACAAAGGTTGAAGAAAGGACTCCCATAGGGCACACACTACCACCATCCCTGCTTTGCCCCCCCCTCCCCACCCCATCTTTATAAGGCAAAATTAGGTCCCTCTGGCAGCTCATCCCAATGAAAATCACACTGTGTACCCGACCATGGACTATGGGAGTCCTTGCAAAGGTCATGACATGAAATGATGAATGGATGAAGATGTATCATGTTGAAACAATGCTTGTTCTTGAAACAGACTAGACTGGTTGTGTGACTACATCTAGCTCCAGGTTTAGACCTAGACACTAATGATCATACAAAAGATCTAAATTCACGCGTTTATTGTCCAAAATAGGCACATCGTTTTATCAGTTACTTTAAATCTAGATCTAGACCTATATAGAATCTACAATAAGATATAATAATAAAATTAATAACAATGCCCTGTCATGAATAATAAAAGATAACATTACAGCAGTGTGAGTGGCAGTAGATGCTCATCTAGATCTAGATGATCTAGAATTTAGACTTGATCTATAGAATAATTTATAAATACTATAGAGATAGATCTATTCTAGAACTAGATATACCAGTACTACACTACTTACAAGATCTACAGTGTAGTGATTTTTTAAATTTCTAGCTCAATCCCTGTAGATCTAGATCTAGATCTAGACCAGATCATGCTTTTTTTGTAATCTTAGTCTAGATCCTAGATCTGGACCTTCTTTCTTGCTTTAGAATCTAGACACTCTATGGCCTCTATATAGTTAGATCCAGTCTAAATATTGGATCCAAATATACTATATTACATTAGATATCTAGACAGAATCTAGATCTACTTACTACTAGATCTAGATCTAGATCTATTATTATAATATAATTGTATCATCTATTCTAAGATCTCTAGAGCTAGATGTAGATTATTTAAGGATCCGTGCCTTAGTGTTGGAAGAAACAAACACAAAAAGATAAG
>JAXRKP010001563.1:10000-70000 GCA_037039925.1 Doris montereyensis | reverse complement strand
AGGTTTAAAACATGGACTCATCTAGTTGGAGATCCTCGTACAATGTAATCGTAAATTGTAATGAACCCCTCAATAATACGTAGCCTACCACTCACTACTACTACTACCACTACTACTACTACTACCGGTCTGAGTCAGTGAGTGGACCCAAAATAGGCGCTTTCTCTTTCGATGTTTTAACAACTTTTTTCATGAGGAACAGTCGGAACACAAACATCTTCCTGCGCAGTCTTTACTGCACAACATTTCCGTCTCGTGTGTGTGTGTGTGTGTCACAGTCAAGGTCCAAACGAGAGTAATTCAAGTAAGTGAACACACTTCTCATCTTGTCGGACCCTTACATCTCACCCCCTCCCCCCCACACACACACAAACAAAAGAAAAGAAGCCTACACCCCCTCCCCCAACAAAACTGATTCTCTACACACACACACAATATACGTATACACACACTACACGCACAAATGCGCGCTCTCTCACACCCATTTTCATACACACACACTCATAATTATACGCATACACTACACACACGCAAGCGTTCTCTCTCTCTCTCCTCACACCCATTACCCCACAATCATAATTTACTCAGACACCACACAGACATGCGTTCTCTCTCTCTCTCTCTCTCTCTCTCTCTCTCTCTCTCTCTCTCTCTCTCTCTCTCTCTCTCTCTCTCTCTCTCTCTCTCTCTCTCTCTCTCACACAGAGAATCAACGATACGCCCAAATTTTACTTGTACATTGCTTGTTTTGTACATTGTAGATATCATTTAACATATTCACGAATGGCAGAGATGACATCAATCATTTATTAACATGTCATTCCCTGTTCATACAAATACAAACCCTGCTATTGAATGTATCAGAAATATCAAGTTTGAGACAATAATTAAATCTCTATTTCATTCCTCCATAAATGCAGGTAAGAAGACCATGTGCAGAGTTCGTTACTTTGTATTCCTGTATTTAACAAAGGTCAGCACCCCACACATACATAATAAATATGGCATCACAAGTTGGCCAAAAGAAGTAAAATCAAAATATCTTTACACATATTTAGCATTGTGATTAATTTTATAACACACTTTATTACACCATTTTTTGTACATTTCGGTAGTAATAATAGTAACATGAATCATCAACAGCAGTCACTTGATAGACCAAATAACATCATCATCATCGTATGTAGAATAATATTATACTACATTGTATATCATCTCGTATATATATATATATATATATATATATATAAATATATATATATATATATATATATATATATATTATATATATATATATATATATATATATATATATATATATATATATATATATATATATATATATATATATATATATATATATATATATATATATATATATATATATATATATAAAGCTGAACATTCCAACTTTGACCGCTTATAACTCAGGAAGCATTGCACCCACAACCTCCATATTGCGCATGTAGATTTCAAATAACATGCTTTAGGTTCTTATCTTAATCTAGCGAATAAACTCTTGGATCGAATCAGTACTTTAATCGATTGGAAAAAGATTGTTTTGCCTCGATCCACGAAACTTTTTTTATTGTTGTTATTAGATCTAATTTCTCGATTTCCAGTCACCACAATGAAAAGCCCCCATCACTTCAGTATCGAGTACTAATTTGATCTAATAATCGTACTTGATATTATTACCTGTAAACGATACACTGGTTTCTGAGTTAACCACGGCCAAGGTTCAAGAGACCCAGCTTTATAATAAAGCGAAAATTTCAATCATAATTCAAAATTATTCACGGGCATGCTTGCTATCGATAATTCTGAGTAGGTCGCTCTACTCTGAGTCTTTTTTTTGCGTCAAAGGCTCTGTCGCCAGTTCACTAAGACTACTAAGAGTAACGACATTTTGCATGCATGTTCTACCTCATCCCAACATCGTTTTCATTCGAGGAATTCTTCTATCAGAAGAGAAGTTTAAGTTTAAGTTAAAATGTTAAATTATTGAAAATGTAAATATTTTCCCGTCTTTGAATATCATCCATTTTGATCAGGCTATGATAAAGGCTATGAGATTGTTTGGCCATGTGTGGAGACAAAATGGATTAGGGGAAAAAACCAGCACCATCTGGATTCATAGAAGGGACAAGAGCTCGTGGCAGACAACGCACCACATACGTAACGGCGTTAAGACAAACCACGTCCGATATCACCTCCAACTCGGATTTTACAAGAAGCGTTGAAGACAGAACAACATGGAGAGGGATGGTCGGCAACGCTGCTGAATAGCGCAAGCCACAAACGTCTGTGTGATTGCTCTGTGTGTGAATTTATGTTGTCGAATTCATTTAAACACTCTTGTGTTAGTGTTACTGTTAGTGGTGGTTTTGGGTGACCTTGGAGGCCTGAATAAGCAAATGAATATTGTTGCACTGTCGTCGAAGTTGAATGAAATGGTGGCTGATTCAAAATTGGTTGAGTTCAGTTTTTGGCTTCGAAAGATAATTGCAATCCATCGTCCCCTTCGATTCTTTCTTGGAAAGGGTTTAAAAATGTAATTGATGCTACAAGTGGGATTTGGGCTGCAAAAATTGTTTTCAAAACAAAAATAATTTGATCACGTCTCACCACTTCTCCAATCCTCCACTGGCTTCCCATGAAGCAAAGAATTCAATATAAAATTGCCACATTGGCATACAAATGCCTCAATGATTCTGGATCCAAGTACCTAACTGAACTTTTACTTTTACGTAAAAAGACCCTCATAAGAAATTTGCGCCCTCCAATGACACAATTTTCCAACTTCCAAGAATGTGTCTAAAATCCTATGGTAAGCCAGCTTTTGAATTCTCCGCCCCAAAAGTTTGAAACAGTCTGCCTCGGAGACCACAATCGAAGGAAACCCTTAAGTCCTTCAAAAAATCTTTGAAACACCGCCTATTTTTGAATGCATACCCACCAAATTAATAATTGTACATGCATTGTTAATAAATAGCTTAGGTTGTATATATGTAATTATTTTTATTTTTGTACTTTCTTTACCCCTCTTGTAATTTTATTAAAATTATTCTATAACCATTTGCACCACACAATGTTATAATTTTCTTGTATTGAAATCAGATTTTATTTAATTGACATTCTTTATATGTTGTCTGTACTATCACATGTCACTGCAAAGCACTCAGAGGTTGATCTAGTGTTGATGATGAGCGCTATAGAAATGTTTTTATTATTATTATTTTTATTATCTGGTATAAGTCTGTCTCTCTCCCTATTTCCTTCCCCCTCTCTCTTCCTGCCCCCCCCCACCCCCCTGTGTCTCCTAGTTGTCATAACTTTGTGAAAGCGTAGATCTAAAGGTATGCATATGTTGAAATACGGTTAATGAGAATGTACATTGGAAAGGGAGTGATAATGATGGCGCATGTTTCCTGTTTCAAATAGCATATATGTGTGAAAGACATGTTTTATTTAATATATTCTTATTTCTTGCAATTATACGTCTGCCGACATATGTGAACGTAAAATTCTCAGACAGCATAGAAATCGGTTAATCTCAGTGCGTAATAAAAATATCATCCGACAACACAAAAATATCTAGGAGATGATTCGTCATTCACAAAAATGTTTGTGTTTACGTTGGTGCTGGTATCGATAATTGTACACACTGAATTGCTAAACCTCGTCCAAATAGAGGAGAAAAATTGAATCCTTGGCATATTTTGGTTTCACACTACTACCACTGTCTCGTGACCAACTTTACTTCCACGACGGCAATGGTGGAAAAGGAGGAAATTTCCTCTGAAATTTGAAGGAGGAGGAAACTTCCTCTAAATGTTGAAAAATGAGGAAACTTCCTCTGAATGTTGAAAAAGGAGGAAACTTTCTCTGAATGTTGAAAAAGGAGGAAACTTCCTCTACTCTAAATGTTGAAAAAGGAGGAAACTTCCTCTGAATGTTGAAAAAGGAGGAAAAACTTCATCTGAATGTTGAAAAAGGAGGAAACTTCCTCTGAAATGTTGAAAAAGGAGGAAACTTCCTCTAAATGTTGAAAAAGGAGGAAACTTCCTCTGAACGCTAAAAACGAAGGAAACTTCCTCTGAATTTTGAAAAAATTGTATTTCCGCCATGAGCGAAAAATGACTAGTGTCCTATCCACAATGCGATTATGATTATAATATATATAATCACCTTTTCCGTCACACACTATAGAAACCTTGATATGCTCCGGCTCTATGGGCTGTTAAGGTATCGAAGGAACTTTGCTTTAATTTGTTTATCCCTAGTGATGAAGAAGGGGCTGTGTGCTGTGTTGGCAAAGCATCTTGACACCCTGTGCTAACCCTAAGATAAGATAGAACTTCGACTCTCCTTGATTTTGACCAAAATGCAGTATCCGTAGCCTCATGGGCTTTGGATTGTGACGTCCTGTATTCAATTCCTGGCAATGCTCAGTCCACCGTAAGTTTCCCTGGAAAGAACGTTTGGAATGCATATTCCCATTTGGCCCAGGGTGCATATGGGTACCAACTTCCACTGGGGAGTAAATCCTGCAATAGACTAGCTTCCTGTCCAGTAGCCCAAATAATATTCCCCTGTTCCGCTTGATGCTATAGAAACTGGGATAAGTTCCGGCTCAATGGGCCATAATGGTCTCAAAGAAACTTTCATGTTTTAGCTTCTCAAATCAAGATTATTTTCAATGAGGGATAATCATAATGTCCAGTAATATTACAGTGAGCACCATTTATGCCGAAATTCTTCTGTTGTCAACGTTACTTTTAAATCACGTTTCTATAAGTAATGTACTTATATATACAACAGAGAGATGACGCAGATGTGGAAAGCAATGCAAGAGCTGGTCCGATAACATCAAAGAGGGTTCCCAAATATTTTATCAATTAACGCAAACAGAACTGCTGGACTGTCCCGCTTCTTCTTGTATCCTCAAGTCTTCCCGACAACTCACACAGTCATGGCACTGAGGTATCACACCTCTTATGTCGAAGTCTTTTTCCATTCCCCACCTCATATGAATTCACACCTCTTATGTCAAAGTCTTTTTCCATTCCCACTTATGTCGAAGTCTTTTTCCATTAACACTTATGTCGTCTTTTCCATTAACACTTATGTCAAGTCTTTTTCCATTAACACCTCACACAGTCATGTCTTTTCCATTCACACTTCTTATGCACTGAATGTCTTTTTCCAGGATGTCTTTTTCCATTCACACTATGTCGACATTCACACTCTTATGTCGAAGTCTTTTTCCATTCATTCACACTTCTTATGTCGATGTCTTTTTCCATTCACACTTCTTATGTCGAAGTCTTTTTCCATTCACACTTCTTATGTCGAAGTCTTTTTCCATTCACACTTCTTATGTCGAAGTCTTTTTCCATTCACACTTCTTATGTCGAAGTCTTTTTCCATTCCCACTTCTTATGTCTGTTTTTTCCATTTTCCCTTTTTCCATTCTTCTTATGTCGATGTCTTTTTCCATTCCCACTTCTTATGTCGGTCTTTTTCCATTCTGTTGTCGAAGTCTTTTTCCATTCACACTTCTTATGACACTTCTTATGTCGATGTCTTTTTCCTTTCCCATTCTTATGTCTGTCTTTTCCCATTTTCCCCTTCTTCTACCCCTCTCTATGTAGGCCTTTTACTACTATTATTGAATCAACAATATGTCAAATCAATTGTAGTAAACACGCACACACACTTCCTCATCATCAGGCAACGAGCAACGGCTTTCTTAACATCATCTGACTGACTCTGAACGCACAGTCCTTCTTTGAGACTAAACCTAAGACCATATTAGAAGTCGTTACAAGATGCCTAACTGAATCTACAGATCATCAACCACGGTCATTTTACTACACATTTTCCTCTCATCTCAACCTTCTGTCCATTCAACATGGCATGTCTGGTCCCGTCGATGTCCAGTGTCTACTGTAAAATATATTTGTAAATAATTTCATGCTTTTGCCAGGATCTTCGCCCCCTACATCTCACAGCCACCATCAACAGCTTAAGCTTCTCCTCAATCCGTTACTTGACTAATGGATTATACAAAACATATATATAGTATCAATTCACATATTTCTTGATGAGGCTACGAAGAAGGCTTAGTGTGGAACTCCTGTAACCTCCGCCAAAATGATTCCTGTGGAAGAAAGATATGCCACATACGTGTGAGTGTGATTGGAGGAGCGATGTAAATGTAAGACCAAACTTGCATAATGTTGGTGAGACTGTCTAAACGTGTAAGTCCACAGTATGTGATTGTGATGGGATATATATGAGATTTGTCCTTAAAATGATCAAACACATACTTCTGTTGTGTCTTTATAAATACCAGAGGCCTTGAGTCAATAGAAAAGCTAAATTTACGCTCATGATCTAAACGCAGATTTCCGTGTTTTTTCTCTCCAAAAAGCATAGCTCTATATTCTATTCTTTATGACCTTTTTTTCGCCTAAAAAATTACATTAGGCGGACTTACATGTTTAGACAGTTTCACAGACGATACATAACAAATGTTATAGTTAAAGTTACTGTGCGAGAAAATTCCTGCACTAGAATAATTGTTCATATTATGTACCTGTCCCTTGAATTGCATCCAACAAACTCCCTCAGCCAAAACAAAAGCTACACTGATGCCATAAAAAAACAAACAAACCAAACAACACACTAATGGCATCACAAAAGAACACCCCCCCCCACAAACAATTCTCCATCGCCCGGCTTTCCACCCTCTAAAAATAATCATAACCATTAAAATCGAATGAATGAAACGGACCGACATCAAGGAAATAAATGATCCAAGCCAAAAAAATAAATCTAAAAATCCACACAGCCATGAGCAGGAAGCTGCCAAAAACCCACCAGTGGTTGAAATAGTGGAACATACAGTACAGGTCTTGTCGATCCTCAAAGCCCTCACATTTCGGAATCACTTTGTGATAGGCCGTGAAATAGGGTTTGCTGAAGCCACCAAACATAGTTGAGATAGCCAGGTCGTATTCACCATGGCCATAAAAGGAGGCGGCATCAAAGATTACTGAAATAGAAGGGAAAAAGAAGAATGAATTGGATACATGTACATACATATTTTTTTTCTTTTCCTTTTGGCAAGATCTATGTTTAGGTGACAAGTCACCCAACTAGTGTACGCATGCACTTCAAGCTTAGTGAACCAATGTTAAGAGATTCTCAATATCATTCAATTATTCCCACAAAAGAGTGTCTGTTGTATGTATTCTTCTATTTTTGAAATGGAGATGTGTCCAATACAATGGGCACCACTGATAAGAAGAGCACTGGTTGTAACTGGGAACTGGTTGTAAGAGCAAACTGGTTTTAAGAGGGAATCATTTGTAACACGACCATCAGTATTCCCCCTATTTCCTCTCTCTTTGGCTCTATCAAAATAAACCTTTTATAACCGAGACTGCAAATGGGGAAAATCTGCTTATACAGAACTCTGTCAACATGGAAAGTACACAGGGGATGCACAAAAGTGTGTATAATATAGAGCTATGCCTAATAATTCCTCATATTTTTTCAATACTGACTTCATCGAGAACCAATGCAGGTGTTTGAAGTGCATGATAGGCCTAAAAGAGAGGGGGAGAGAGAGTGTAGATCTACATGAAGTACATAACAATAGCTGGCCTATCACTGGCTGATATTGTATGATAAGCGAGACATCAGCTGGGCTTACTGTGCACCGAATAAGCCTGAACACTAACAGCCATGTCTGTAATTGAAAGGTCTAAGGAAATTACCCAGTAATAGCATTGCCTGAATATATGCACATATGTGTTTTTTGGGTTATTTCCCTTGCAAACCGCTTATAATAGGAATCGTCATCAATTATAACAGGACGGTGGCCTCTCCTCCATCGATCCTGTTATAACCGGTTTCCACTGTATCAAATTCATCCAGGAGAACGACTTCCTTCACTGTTATAACAACCACCACTTTTCCCTCCGCTCCCTGTCTTCTTTTTAATTTCAAAACCTCAGTCGCACAAAGTTCTTCTTGGTGATGCGAGGTGGGCGTGATCAAAGAAAAAGTTGCTGGTACGTGAAATGAAATTCAAATGGGCAGTAGTGTGACTGTGAGACAAATACATGCACTGGGCCTAATTGAACTAGATTTAGAACTGGGTTTAATGGTTTAGGCTAGGCCTAATTTGGGACGGTGAACTTAGCGCTTATGCTTCTGTACACATGTGTTCACCAGTTTGATGCGATCAGTTGAAATGCCCTTCTCTTCTATTTTGTTGGCGTCCCAGCTGTAATTTGCCTGATATTGGACCTTGTTTCTCAATCCACTGCTTTAGATTTAGAAATTTAGAGGCTTAGGTTCTGAAAGGAAATGTTTGCTTTGGAAGATTCTTGGCATCTGATATGATCCACTGACCAATCTTTTTCTTTACTAAAAAAAACATATCTACACTTCTTTTTATACCATCTTTAAAACATTACATTTCTCGATGGGAAGAACACTGGCTGTCGATTCAGTACTTTCATCATGTACATAGTTAGTGTGCCATCTATTCTTCTTCTTCTTCTTCTTCATAATAACTAACCAACTCAATACTTGAGTACTACTGTCAGCGCGCATATTTTGATTGAACCTAAAATATGAATTCAATTTTGGCTTTAAAGTGATGTGTTTAATTCTGGTTTTAAAATCTTCAGTACTATTGCTGAGTTTTATGGTCTGTCGGCAGTCCATTCCACAGCCTCACTGTGCTAGGGTGAAATGAGTGCAGGTGGCAATCAATGTTTGAAGATGGAACCATGTATGTTTGACAGCCTGATCTGGTTGTTCTTGAGTTAAGTTTAAGCTGATCTAATGGAATGAAGAATTGGCCATTTACAGCCTTTAAAGAAAGTCTTAATTTTTTTCTGGCTCTATGTTCTTCTAAAAGCATCCCCATTGCAATTGGTTCATGTTGGTTTTGGTATTTCCTCTAGTGTGTGTATAATTATCAGTTGCAAAGTGGCCATTCACTGTCTAAATGCCCAAAAGAATCAACAATTCAATGGTGTGGCGGAAATGGAAATGGACAAAAGACGTATTCGTTGTATAACAATAGTGGATAGTAGTACCTTGAAAGATCTCGGAAAACAACTGTTCAAGCCAAGCCGATAGTATTCGTTGTATAACAATAGTGGATAGTGGTACCTTGAAAGATCTCGGAAAACAACTGTTCAAGCCAAGCCGATAGTATTCGTTGTATAACAATAGTGGATAGTGGTACCTTGAAAGATCTCGGAAAATGACTCTCGGAAAACAAGATCTTGGAAAACAACTGTTCAAGCCAAGCCGATAGTATTCGTTTGTTTAACAATGTTCAAGCCAAGCCGATAGTATTCGTTGTATAACAATAACAATAGTGGATAGTGGTAATGTAATGCAATGACGTTTAAATAAATCGAGTAGTATGTATGACATGTAACAGCAGACTCTGATGTTGAAAAGTATGTGGAATGGAATTGGTCATGATCGATACAGAACATGCCGCACAAATAGTCATGAACTTTAATGTTGTTTTACAATTTAGATGACCTGTTACCTACGAAGACACTTCCTCTTTTTCTTCAATTGTTTAATGGCGGCCTTACAGATTACAGAGACTAGATAAACCAAAATTACCATGCTACAACATTATGTACCCACCACAATGCAAAATTTAATTATTAAAAGAAAACGATTTAAAGACAAAAGTTGTTAACAGTTACAGACATTGATGCAAATGTTTGGATGCATCTATCTTTATGAATATTTTTACACCATAGAAACAAAGCTGATAATATGGGGAAGTAAAGTCATCAAGTGTAGTACTGTATAAATATATGTTTGAAATCCTGGAGATCCACATAAAGAACATATATTTGAGTGTATATTACATGTGTATAAATCAATGTGTGTGTGTGTGTATGTTTACACTGGTATGTATAATATTAATAGTACGTATGTGGAGGCAGGTGGTACAGTGGCTAGACTACCAAATTTGAAAGTGTACGGGCTTTGTCCAAATTCCAGCATCGTGTTCCTTGGGAAATAACCTTTACTCATCATGACCCCAGGTAGGTAAAGTTGTAGACTAGGATAGACCAATTTTTGAGAAAACTGACATCAAAGATTTCACCCAACGTCAATAAATTACGAGGATGAAAGGAAATGTATATGTGACAGGCACTAATGAGCTGAATTAAGTGGAGGCTTCGCTTGAAAATCCAATTTTTCATAACAAAAGAAAACATGCATCATACGTCTAGTGTAAGTGTAAGTGTAAGTGTAAAGCAGCAAACATTGCGTAGGTCCACACAAAATGTGTTGGCTTTTTTCTAAAACGTATTTATATAAGACTAAGAGAATTAAAATGTGTCCAACAACGACCTATCAAAAATGCTTTGTTGCCAGGTGCTAAAGCTCTTGATGATCAATCAACTTGCTAACAGTAGGCGTTGCGCGAAACTGATAGTGTTGCGTGCTTGCAATCACAATGTGACTAGTTCCCATCCCAGGCAGCCCAACCATTTTTTCACGAGGTTGTATTCTTTGGAAAGGTACCTCCCTCCGCTCTCTTCTCATTTCTCAGGTGTGAATGAGTACCCCGCTATAGGCAGAAAAAAGGATCTTGTCGGAGTGTTGGGGGACTGAATAGTCCAGAGGAAAGGTGCCAGCCTCTCAACCCAAAGGTTGTGGGTTCAAACATCTACCCTCCTGGTTCAGGTAGGTGGATCGACACCTTGAGGTCCTGTGTGCAGATCACAACCCTCCGCGCACAATAAAAATCCCGTGGCTGTTTACAAGACAGTCTGGGCAACAACAACAAAAATCTTACCAAAACCATGGGATCATCTTAGTTGCGGATATGAATATGACTAAATCAAATCACATCATCAAGTTGGAGTGTACTGTTAGTATGAACAGACAGCAATACTGATTGCTCCCCAGAGAGTGGAGAATGACTTTTCAAATAAAATGGCTGTTGGGGGATACATGATGTAAAGGAGGTGAGCCTGTATTTGCATATTTGTTATAAATCCATCTTTATCTTTTTATTTCTCACAGAATAATGATGATTAAAAAATTACTCTGTTTCATAACGTTATGCATGTATTACGACCAAAAACCCACTGACACTGACAACCTCCAACGCTACCTGGTTCACTGTCTGTCTCCCGGCATTTCCGCCCCACAGATCTCCGTGAAGCAAAGCCGGCTCTATCTCCATGCCATGGAAAAGTTTGGGCAAACTTGGACAAAGAGTTGACCAAGCCTCACTGGCTTCCCGGTCCCCATACTAGACACATATATATATATATATATATATATATATAAATAAATATGGTACATTATATTATAGTTAAGTGGACAAGCCTGTAGATAAGTAAATAAACATTAATAAATAAATAAATAAATAAATAACTGCATCATAATGAAGTAAACAAATTTCAAATGAATATAATAAATAACACACATAAATAAATGAATAAATATATAATATTCATATTAAGTAAACAAACCTTCAAATAATTAAATAAATATAAATAAATGAATAAAAACATTACAATTAAGTTAACAACCTTTAAGTCAGTAAATACATATAAATAAATGAATGAATAATAAAAACATAATATCCACATGAATAAAAAAGACTAAAAAAAGAATAGATACATATTCAAGTAAACAAACCTCTAAATATGTAAATAAATATAGATAAATGAATAATAAATAATAATAACATAATATGCATATGAAGGAAACAAAATTTTAAAGAAGTAAATAAATATAAATCAACCAATAAAATTAAATGCACAATTAAGTTAACAAACTTTTAAATAAGTAAACAAATAAATAAATATGTAATTTGTAATTAAGCCTTTGAAGAAATAAATAAATGAATGAATAAATGAGCCAATTGCTACATAAATGAATGCATGAATATAATATAACTAAATAAATAACTAAATGAATAAATGAGCAGATATGCAAATATAATGTCTAAATAGATAAATGAAACAATAAACCTACAATGATGATCAATCAACTTGCTAACAGTAGACGCTGCGGCAAAACTGATTGTTTAGTTGCTGCGTCTTTGACCTTTGACCTGATTTACCGCACCCAAAGTATGAAAAGAGTTCAGTCTGGCGATGATGTGACTTAAGGTCCTGTCAACATCAGGTACTTGGACTCGTGAGTATGGGAAATCTAGATACCTGCCCGGAAGTAATAAACATCGCCGTGGACACATGAGGAGTCACACGCATGAGTGAAAGCTCAGAAAAAATTAAGTAAAACTTACTAAAAATCTGCCGCAAATTACAAAGCACCCTCTGAATCGGAAGTGACTGTGAACTTGTGAAGGTGACCGATTACTGCTAAGATCCGTACAACCGATTTTTTACTGCAAGTTACTGATGGCAGTCCTCACCTTTTTTCTCAGCTAGTTTGACATGCTGATCGATTTTCCGTGCAAAGAAGTCCTGAACAGGAAAGATGAGAAATAAAAGAGAAACGTATTAATAATACAAATAGTCAACGGATAAATGCACACCCTTTTGGCCCTAAGAAAAGTGTACTTTTTTATGCAGACTTAAAATTGTATCAAAATACATTTGCACCGTTTTAATGGGAATTTGATTACCTTGTAGATAACTCATGTTGTGCAGAAAGTCTAAAAATAAAAGGTGTTGTATAATTTCCAATGGCGAGCGTGGTTAATTTTTGGGTGGATGCCCAGCTGAGGGTCGAAACCAGACCACAACAACAACAAAACCAAACAAAAAAACCCAGAGGGACACCTAGGAGTCATGACCTAGACCTAGGTGAGGCCCGACTCCCTTAGGACTTAGGGTGTAAGGAAGTTAAGGGTCAAAACACTTCACCTATGGGGGTTCTCTTCTTCTGAAGATTCTGTCTTTGGTTACCATTGAGTTTCCTTCTACTTTTCTTGATTACACCCCTTGATAGCCTGACTTTGTAATACATGTACAGTAATCGCTTGATAAACACACACCTTCCTCTGCTAACCAATTTTTTACTACATAATAACAGTGTGTAGACAAGGTAGACACGCTTTTTTCTCTGTAATGCAACTTCATACCCACCCATTAGAGGCCTTAAAACAAGTCTTTTGGTGAGGTTTTGTCAGAAATAACAATAACATGAGAACAGATGGCACATGTAGCAAACAATGCTAGGACTAGGGCAAACGTGCCAGTCTTTTTCCATGTCTAGCTTTGTTGTCTGTCCAAGCACTACCCAGACGAAGGTGTCAGACAGTCTTATGTCACGTCTGGCATAAACTGTCTATCCCGCTCCTCCTCGTCTCTTGATTTCTCGATGAAGAAAGTCGCAGGCCAACTGTCCAGACATTATTCTGTGGATCACGAATTTATCGATCGACCTAGAGTGCGATATGATCGGCTGTGGCAGTGAGCATGCAATAGAATTGTATAGACTACGATCGGTGACACTGACTGGTGATGTACACACTCGCCGAAAGAGGGTAAGGGTTTGAGGGCGGGGCTTAATGTTCATAGACCATGAGTGATTAGCTCTCGAGGTTGAGTGTACGTAGTTAGAGGGTTTGTTGTGAGCATGATAATTATTGATAGATCTAGATCTACCTTTGCGCTGTCACTTCTTTTACAAAGCTCAGAAACAAAGCATTATCTTCCGAAAATGTGTATACTATGACCTCTGATTTGCTTTCCGAGACGGCAAATAAAAACAAAGAAAATCAACAACAAAAACCCCTTAAGAAAGTAGGTATTACACTTACACACCCAACGTATACTTGTCACACTAATGTGCGTGATAATCAAGGGGCGTAATCAATAATAATCCATATCTTTTACCTTTAAAAAGTTATCTCCCAGTAATTTTACATAAACACATGGTGTGCACAAACGCACGCTTTTCTCAGCGCCCAAAGGTGTGCGTTTATCCAGCACTTACTGTGTATTGCCAGTCTTTTAATAAAGGCTACATGACCAGCCCATTCTCGTTTGAGTCAGTGCTTGCGGACGTCAGTGATTCCTGTTTGTTTTCTTATTTTGATGCAAGGAATCTTAGGGTGGGGTCTGATGTGGAGCATTTTTCTCTCTTTTTCTCTCTGGGTTGATCTTTATTACTACTAATACTAATTATTCAAACAAATATAAGGCAATGTTAAGACTTGCTGTTTTCTGACAAAGCGGCATTAGTAACCTAGAGCAGTAAGGCCACACATTGGATTGGGAGGTCCTGGGTTAAAATCCTGGCAATGCCGGCCCAACTTTTTCTTTGGAAAAGACATTTAAAGTTGAAGATAAAGGTAGATTCATAAACCGTATCGCCACACTCCCTGGACTGCAAAAATGAAAAACACACGGTTTTTCTATAAAGGCTTCTAAATACCCAGTAGGATGAAATAAGGAAAACTGAAATGTTTTGGCCACATAACGAGACATGTTAGAACCAATCACAAGGGGAAAGAGGGAGAGAGGCAGACAACCTTGACGCTGGACAGACGACATCAGGGACTGGACGGGTATGGCTGTGGTGGACGCTGGTAAGATGGCTCAAGATCGAGATGGCTACCATCAGATGGTTTGGGAAGCAACGACCTACCAAAGCTAAGCAAGAGAGTGATATTGATAATGATCCCGTACTGGTACAGGCTCACCAACTGTTCATCATTTATTCCTAAACGGGTCAATTTTTTCATTACAATGTGACTTTCAAATCCCTGGTGAGCATACAGTGAGTAAAGAAGCCCATTAGAATTTAGATGCTTTGTACTTTCACTCTGAAAGATCTTTCTCTACCTATAGCTGGGTACTTACTCACACTTGAGATGAGAGAGAAAAGCAGAGTGAAGTATAATAAAGAGTACAACATCGTAAAAATATACCTGGACCAGTGTTTTCAACCAGTGTCATCATGACTACAAACTCACAACACTATCGATTGCGCCATGACGCCTCTTGACACGCATTTCTCCTCTTGACCAAGTTGAAAATGGGCATGTGCATCACCTGGGCAGGAAAATCTGTGACATACCAGTGTCCTGTTCTGGAGGTTATGTATTGTATGTAACTTGCTCTGTTCAGCACAATAGAAACTGCAATAGGCCCTAGCTCTCTGGGCCTCGTAGGCGTACTATCCAGTGCTCTGCTCCACTTAATGTTATAGAAACTGCAATAAGCTCTGGCTCTCTAGGCCCTGTAGGCCTACTATCCCCTGCTCTGCTCTGTTTTAATGCTATAGAAACTGCAATAAACTCTGGATATCTGGGCCCTGTACATTCCCCTACTGTGCTTGACACAGCCAAAGATGGGACAAGGTTTGGCTCTCTGAGCCTAACGGTCTTGAAAGAAAATTTCTCTGATTTTATTACTTAATTAACTGATTCAGTCCCACAGTGCTGTGCCCAGAGTCCCTACTGAAGCCACCCACTCAAGCAAAGGGGGGTCTTAGTTTTAAAGCTATAGTGGCCTACAGACTGATAGTAAACATATGTTGTTATATATCATTGGTTTCAGGCATAAATGAGGAATCTAAATTCGGCAATATGTATGCGAAATGATAATTGTGTTGTGTTGAGTTGAAAAAAAAAAAGTTAAGACATAAAATTTGATTTTGTAAATTTCTACTTACAAAAGGATTCCAACAACTAGATATAATCCAAATTGCTTGACTCGCAAGTATTCTATTACCAATTTATATATCCATGTGCACATAAAATTTCACAACAGTCCTTTAAAAAATGAATTTTTTATGGTTTTTTTGTAAGACCACAAAGTGAAAAATGAAAAAAAAATGAAAATTATAATTGTAGTATATCAACACAATCACATCTTATGCTGAAACAAGACAGGATTAGATCTAGAGGGTCTAGTGACAGAACTAGTGTCTACACTGTCATCTAGTTCTACAAGCCTTCTCTTCCTACTTGGTCTAGACGTTGAAGGCCTAGGCTCTTCTAAGTCAGTTGCATCATTATTAGAGCTAGATCTACTTTCACGTGAAAACCTTCCTCGATTGACGGCAAACCTGGTTTCAAAATAAAGCCAAAAGCATGCAGAGCTATGTAGTAATTTACAGTGTTAGTTTCCAACCTCTAGTTTTTATATTCTCGTATAAATGTACCGAGCCATTGTCACCGGCTCATGCGACTCTACTGGTTTAGCGGAGCACCGCTGTGAGCGGCTCATGGGACTGAATCAGTTAATTACTTGATACCGATATAAAATACAAATACGAAACATTTTTTAAACAAGTCTTTATCATTATGTTCACACAAGTATCTATCTTGTCGTACCAGCCACGAATCCGACCAGCTGTTTTCTTGTGGAATGTAGCCACAGCAGGTCGGGACGGAAAACCCAAACTGACTGACATAGCTAAATGACTGTTGATGATGCACTGACTGCTCCGATTTGACAGCGTTGGCTTTCATTTCCGAGTTTTGGAGATGAAGTCTAAAGGGAGAAAAAAAAACACATGCATATGATAGAAAAATACAGCTTTACAATTTTCTTTCTTTGGAATTTATCCCCCCCCCCCCCCTCAATCATATTCGGTGATTTTAGAGTGAATGAATAAATAAGAATGAAAGGAAAGAAGAAGGGACCTACCAACTGCCAGTAACACCTGCCAATCTCTCACCATCGCTTTGAAAATGAATCTACAGATTTACCTGGTTATAGAGTCGACAATTATAATACTGGGAAGCAATGAGGCAGCCATTCAATGGGAAAGGACTCAGACTGACTCAAAGAAAGATGAAAGACGAAGAAGAACATGAAATAGAAACCAAAGGCCTAAGACCAAGAAAAAGAAGAGAAAATGTTCAGAGAAATTTTTGGGCTGTGCATCCTTCATTAGTGACAAGAGAACAGTCAAATTCAAAATCAGAATCCCTTATGTATCTCTGAACAGAGAAATTTGGTTTGGTCATGGTGACACAACAATATTAAAAAAAAAGAAAAGGAAAGAAAAAGTAAGTATATCTACATGTAATTGTGTAAATGACTAAACTTAATGACAAACAAGTCTATACAGGTGAGATCATGGATAACATATTCCAGAACAGCAGTGAGCATTGAATTAAATCAAAGCAGTATAAATCCATCTAACTATCTATCTAACTATTTATTTATTTATATATCTATTTGTCTTATAGTACATGTATTTATAAAAAAAAATTCCTCTTGTCACTGAGGTGTGCAACCCGAAAATTTCTATGTCCTGTCCTGTTTTCTTCCTCCTACTCCTAAGCCTAAGATTTGATTTCCATTTCATTTCAATGTTCCTTTTCATAATCAAACGTCTACTGCAGTAGAATTCTTTTTTACCTAAAGTTTGTTTCATTGAAAGCTACCCCATCAATCATATGCAGCCATCTCAGGGTGAAATATCACACAAAGTCAAATGTCACACAAAGTCAAATGACACACAAAGTCAATTGCCACACAAAGTCAAAAGTAACACAAAGTTAAATTTCATACAAATTCAAATTTCACAGGTGGATTGGAGAGTTTGGGACCAAAATGTTAATTTTCTGTTCTTTGAATATTCGGGTAGAACGATCATTTATCTACAAGTTTATGGCAGAAAAAGTTGAGTTTTTTTGTTTGTTTACAAAATATTTTGTACAGATAAAACTGGTCAAAATGTTTACATCAATTACCCTAACACTGACTGAGAAGATCGCAATGAAAACTCGTATAATGTGGTAGCTCAACGCTAATCAACATGGTATTCTGCTGGCTGTCAACAAGCTGCATGCCCATTTGGAAGAGTGCTGAGTACATAATAGAAGGAGAGCATGCGTTGCGTGTCAGTGTGTTTGTAATAGGACAGCAGTGTCAGCATTATAGGTGAAACAACCAAATACATCCACAATGAATTCTTGTACAAAATAAAGTGCCAGCCTACCGTGAAATTTTCTCTCCCAGTTTCCCAGCATGCTTTGACAGACTACGGAAATCCACATATTCCATCACCAACATTGCGCCTCCGTTTGGGTTTCGGATAGTCTGGAGACAGTCAACAATAAGTTAAACAACGTACAGTGTGAGTGAAAAAGGAGTTTGTTCATTTGTATGTTTAATTAGTTTCAATGCAATTTACCCCATCCACCATATGCGGTAATGTCAGAATGAATTAAGAGGAAACAGCAAGATGAAAGATAAGTAAAAAGAAAGGAAAAACGCAGGACCTACCAGCAACGCCGGGCAATCACCCCTCTGAAAAGTAAAAAGTAAAGCTACTTCAAGGCCGTTACGGCCCACAGAGCCAGAGCTTATCCCAGTTTCAGCAGTGTGAAGCGGAACAGGTGATAATATTAATAATCACCTCTTGGCCAGAACGCTAGTCTGATGCAGGTGTTTACTCTGAAGCTAGTGCTCGTACCCATTTGCACCTGGGTAGAGTGTGGGGAACATGCATGTTATTGTTAAGTTATCTTTCCCAAGGAACACAACGTCAGATCTAGCATGGCTAGGATACGAACTCAAGACCTCATGATCCCCAGTCCGGCAGCCTAACTGCTTGGCCACCGACGCCACCCTCTGAAAAGGGAGGACCAGAATAGGAAGAAGTGAAGGCAAGAGTCATGTCAGTATCATGCTGCTATATATAATGGAAGTAAGGCAATTGTGTAATCACGCTAGGCGTTTAAACCAGACGTCCATATATTCTGCCAAGATCAGAACATGCACTAGCTGTATTAAGGGTGGACGTGGGCATAGTTAAAAAACCCTCTAAGATCTCTCTCTCTATAACTATAATTTTATGATTAGTTTTGTTGATTAGACCTGAACATGTCAACTTAGGAAAGAGTTCTGCCACTTCCTTCTCTTAACCCTGCGGAAAATCAAACATTGCCCCCAGACTGTCCTATAAACAGCCAAGGGATCTTTAACTTAATGTGCACAAAATGTTGTGATATGCACACAGGGGCCTCCTTTTATCGACTCTCTGATGGGACTAGGCGTTGATCCCTCTACCTGAACCAGGGGGTGCATCTTAATAAAACATAATGGAGAAAATGCTTCAACTTTCAACCTTTCGAGGATTGAACTCACAACTTTTTGGTTGAGAAGCCGACACTTTATCAAGTCCTTCGCCAACACAACAAAGTGAGAGATTCAGGGATGAGATAGTAAGAACAATCTACTAAAAGAACGAATGAAGAAAACTGAGCGAAACACACATGGGAAATGTGACTTACTAACCAAGGAGGTTAGCAACAAGAAGATAATTATTTGTTTGTTTAATTGAATCTCAGGGTGAATTAAGGAAACAGCAAAGTGAAAGATAAGTAAAAGAATGAAAGGAAAGAAGGACCTACAAGCAGCGCCCACCAAACCACCCACTGTATGAGATGGAATGATAGCATGAAACAAGATACACAAATGGTTTGGCTAGACAGACGGCGGAGATACTCAAATGTGATTTTGATTTACCCACGTCCACTACTAAGGTGATCTTAAAAGGTTTTGGTAGGATCTGTTTAAACCTTGCCTGGACTGCCCTGTCGTCAAAAGCCGAGGATCTTTAATGTACACAGAGTGTTGTGATCTGTCATCCGTCTCTGATGGGACTAGATGTCGATCCACCTACCTGGACCAGGGGGGGTGCGGATCTTACTAAAAGAAAACCTGAGAAAAGTTTTCAACCTGTCAGGGCTTGAACCCATAAACTTTTGGTTGAGAGGCTGACATCTTGCCTGTGGACCACCTCTGTACAGGAGAAAAAGGGGTGTGCGGCAACCCCCACCTGCCTGACAGCGTACAGGTAGATGAATAAAGGGAGAAGAGGAAGATTGCTGAAGTGAAATTCAACCTGTCCACCATGTACGGTGATCTGGCAGAGTGTATTAAGAGTAAAAGGGTAAGCTGAAAGATAAAAGTGAAAGGGCAAGTTGAAAGATAAAAAGTGAAAGGGCAAGCTGAAAGATAAAAGTGAAAGGGCAAGCTGAAAGATAAAAGTGAAAGGGCAAGCTGAAAGATAAAAGTGAAAGGGCAAGCTGAAAGATAAAAGTGAAAGGGCAAGCTGAAAGATAAGAGTGAAAGGCCAAGCTGAAAGATAAGAGTGAAAGGCCAAGTTGAAAGATCAGAGTGAAAGGGCAAGTTGAAAGATAAGAGTGAAAGGCCAAGTTGAAAGATAAGAGTGAATGGCCAAGCTGAAAGATAAGAGTGAAAGGCCAAGCTGAAAGATAAGAGTGAAAGGCCAAGTTGAAAGATCAAAGTGAAAGGGCAAGCTGAAAGATCAGAGTGAAAGGGCAAGTTGAAAGATCAGAGTGAAAGGCCAAGCTGAAAGATCAGAGTGAAAGGGCAAGCTGAAAGATAAGAGTGAAAGGGCAAGCTGAAAGATAACAGTGAAAGGGCAAGCTGAAAGATAACAGTGAAAGGAAAGAAGTAAGACCTACCACTGCAGCAGCACACGCAGACTGCCCACAAAGTTGAAGATACAGAGAAAAAGGGTGTGCAGGTCCTTGACAGGACGCTAGTCTGACACAGGATTTTACTCCCAAGCTAGTGTTTGTACCCATTTACACCTGGGTTTAGTGGAGAAAATGTGTGTTAAGTGTGATTCCCAAGGCACGCGGTGTCGGACTTAGTTTTACTAGGATTTGAACCCAGGACATCATGATCCCAAATCAGACAGCTTAAGCACTCGACCACCGATGTCACACATTCTTGATAATGAAAAGACATTGAACTCTGACATCAAGTGGTGCTATGATTTTACTCTCACCTTGATGGGTTTAGGCACAAGGACAGTTTCTGTAGCAATGAGAGCCTTCAAACTTTCAAACTCGCCTTCAAACATCTGCATTGCCTGGAGTGGGGTGGGGGGCAAACAAGATGAAAAAATCAACACAAAAACAACAACAAAAATTCCCTGTTATTTTTGTCCTATATATAACACTAACACACTGACAAATGTTGAAGTTGTGAATACCAATACCTGTAACGACAAAAACTTCTGTAGAGCTAAGAGTACTCATTATATTATAACCTGAAAGACAAACAGTGAGGCAAGGGGCATGTTGAAAATGACGGAAATGTCATTGAATAAAATTAAAGCCCCATAGGAACAAAGACGAGATAAATACAAGGAATAGACACAAAAAAACCCTGGCCACCATGAGGAGCGAACCCATGATTTCTGTGTCGGCACCCATCCCCTCGCCATGAAAGGAAAGCGCTACCTAACCAACTTCTCTCCATGAATCACTCGTCTTTGTTCCTATAGGGGCTTTAATATTATTCAATGTCATTTCCTTCATTATATAACCTGATCGTATCTGGTAACCCTGCAGGATCATGTGGTGTTCCATGCCAATGATAGATTGCTCCTCCACCAGTGGGCTTGGGGAAATATTCTTCCCTGTCCACTCTGTGACGTTCTCTTCCCGTCTACATCTATCTAAAAGTAGGCCTACTACAGCCAGTCACTCCAGAGGAACCGACAGAGCGTCATGACTACCATCCACTCGAACCCACTACCTTTTGGTTGAGAGGCCGACACCTTGCCTCTAGACTACTGTGTCTCCCTACATGCCTAGAAAGATTGAGACTATACTACTGATGACCCTACACCCAACTCTGAGTATCAGTATCACTCTTACTTTAACACTGATCTTTTGCTACAGCCAAAAAAGAATTGAAAATGTCTTTCCAATACAGTAATGGCCACCTTAATGCCTGTTTTGCCTAAATGCCCGCAATCTCAGTGAAACAAAAAAACTTTCTGTATAGATTGCCCCTCCAAATGCACGTCTCAAAACCAAGATTTTCGCATAATGCCCGGTCTCAACGGCAACTGCAGGTATCCTTTTCTCCAAATCATCATAAAATATGTCTGTAATTGATTAAAAATTCTTTTATTTTATCATACATAATGTAATCCCCTCGCTAATAGTAATAGGGCTTTTATGCCCGTCAATAATGTGCCACGCATTGTACCCACCCTTCATTATCTATTCATTGCAATGCAATAAAAGATGACAAGTCTTCTCCTCATAAAACTCCACCCACTGTAGAGCACAGCCTATGTTCCATTGGATCACTGGTTTGTCACTGGGCAATTAGAATGGAAGTTGGAAGTCTTTCGGACTCTGCCCACGGCTATTTCTTGATGTCATAGGTTGCATGCAATCACCAGGCATTTTTAATAGACCGGGCACGCATCACAATCGAGGAACAAGGTGTGAACAGTTTTATTTCCCTGTCTTGCCCTGTATCCATTGTACCTTCGGGTTCTCGTGGCGAGCAATGGTCAACCCGCCTGTGCGCTCATCGCCTCAGTGATAAATGGTTTCCAGGTGTCCCTATTTCTCGCATTACATTTTTCATAAATGTTGAATTTGCACCATACTGGATGAACTCCTCGCTTTCTCTGCTTCCCAACACCGGGCATTTAGGCGGTCACTGCTGTACCATTTCTGACATTAAAATTTGCTTTCTTTCTTTACCAGTTCCCATTCTACCTTTCGGTATATGGGCTCAGATGCCTGAGACGATCTTTCTCCAGGATGCCCTGTCCTGGAATTTTTTGTTTCCTTTCCAAAAAATTTAATTTCTATGCTTCAATGCTTCTTTTATATCTTTTCCCCACTTTCTCCGAGGTCTGCCTTTTGGTCTTTTACCGTGGGCTTTTACACTGTATACTGATTTAGCTATTCTATTGTCATTCATTCTGTTTACATGCCCAAACCATCTCAATTGATTTATTTCTATCTTAGTTTTTATGCCGTCTGCTTTGGTTTGATCTCTTATTGTTGTGTTTCTGATTTTGTCTCTTTTAGTTCTCCCTACTACTCTTCTGAGATATTTCATTTCAGCTGCCTGTACTCTACTGTATTCTCTACTAAGGTCCAGGTTTCGCTGCAATAGAGGAGAGTAGGACAATAAACTGTATTGTATACTGCCATTTTGGTTTTTGTTGACAATTTTTGCTTAGCTACAAATGCCTTTCCTAGATGGTTATATATTGCACTTGCCTTTGGATTCTCTGGCTGATTTCTTAGTTTTCCCTCTGAGTTCATTATTACTCCTAGGTAATTGTAGCTTTGAACTTTTTCTAAATTCCCCCTGCCCAATTTAAGAGTTTGTGTTTTAGCTTCCCTAGTTACTAGCATTGTTTTGGTTTTCTTTGCATTTACTCTCATTCCTCTTTTATTTAGTTCATTGTTCATAATGTTGATATTTGACTGAAAGTCACCTTCTGATTTTCCAAACAGAACTAAATCATTGGCAAATGAAAGCATTGATACATTTACTAGTTTGAGCTTCCAGATACCTACATTCATTTTCTTCATTTTTGAGGATGCCTTTGCGACTGAATCCATAAATGTGATAAACAACCCTGTCTTACTTTTATATATACATGTTATTAAAATAAAACTTAAGTTTAAAGCTAACATCATACAATCTAGTTTTTTATTTCAGAACCATTAATTTTATTATTTAAAAACAAAAATTATTTCCAGTCTATTGTATTTCCCTCATTTTCACTCCCAGGGACGTGTAACCTTAATTTTGGTGCCATAGAGAATGTCTATATCTCTATTTTCAAAATGAAACTTAACACGATGTACAAAGTACATCCAGATTCAACCCTTTTCCCTCGCTCCCACCACAAAGCAAAGAAAAGTTCCTTCAGGGGAGCTGGAGCGCAATCCAATTTCTATAGTGTGAAGTGCAACAAGTGATAAAATGCATCCTGACCCAATGTTCTAAATGCCCCTATCTCCTCACTTAGTTATGAACAAAATCACTAAAAATTAATCAATACAATTGCATGAAACCTATTACCTGTAGACCTTCTGCATAGCATAAGTTTTCCCCAACCAATTTCCTTTAAACACATGGTAAGCATAAATGCACATTTTTTCTGGTGCCCAAAGCTACGGTAGCTGTAACTTTGATTTGATTGTATCCACATCCCGGCTAAGGTGATCTCAGGGGTTTTAGAAGGAAATCTAAATTTGCCCTTTAAACGGCCAAGGGATCCTTAACGTACATAGAATGTTGGGATCTACACACGAGACCTCCTTTTATAGTCCGTCTCCGACAGGACTAGGTGTCAATCCACCTATCTGTACCAGAGTGATAGGTTTGACTAAAAAAATACTTGAGAAAACTTGAACCCACAGCCTTTTGATTGACACCTTGCCTCTTGATTACAAAGTCCCCATAGCTGTATCAATTTATCAAATAAGTCTTTTTTAAACTTTTAAATCAAAGAGACACTGTGACACTACCATTACTAATGATATCTTAAAACAGATTTCTTACTTCAGATTTTTCATTGAATTTCACAAAGACGGTGCCTGAATCCGTTTCAAAAGCATTGCCTTCACTGATACAACCGCCTCCACCTTTACCCATTCTTTTAAGAATGGACGTCCCAAGCTCTTGCTTCAAAAGTTCATCAGTGCTGGCCATGTTTTCTTCTTGGATGGAATGAAAAAAATACATGCAAAAATAAAGACATCTCTATAAAAAATAAGGCTATATAAATAAAAGTTGTATAGAATAACTGTCGAGGTTTTAAATAGAAATTCTGGTTATATAGAAACAAGAGTCACAAAGTGTACTAAAAATATGTTTTTTTTAAAGAGAAGAATAGTAGAAACAAAACAAACAAAAGAAAGAAATTATTTAATTAAATTAAAAAAAATTAAAATAACGTAAAGTAAGTCCGTGTATATACTCAAAGTTGAGTGTTCAAAATCATGATAAGAGTCCTGATTTTTCTTGGCATATATAGGGCATATACTTCGGCCTGCAATAAGCTTTTCTGAGAACTACACTTCACATCCGTCTATGACTACTATATGAGTAATATTAATAACATGTCATTACTAGGCCTACCACTGTATTACATCAGCACTGTTCCATGTTCTTGGTATAACATTTGGTGCTTGAACTAAGGAAGTGAAGCTTGTTTTACTTAAGCATCAATTAATAATATATATATGGCGTTGGTGGCCAAGTGAGTACGGTTGCATGACTGGAGATCATGAGGTCCCGGGTTCGAATCCTAGCAAACCTAGGTCCGATATTGTGTTCCTTGGGAAGAAAACTTAACGCTCATTCACTCTCTGACTTGAGCCTGGACACAACACTCATTCCCTCTGACTTGAGCCTGGACACAACACTCATTCCCTCTCTGACTTGAGCCTGGACACAACACTCATTCCCTCTGACTTGAGCCTGGACACAACACTCATTCCCTCTGACTTGAGCCTGGACACAACACTCATTCCCTCTCTGACTTGAGCCTGGACACAACACTCATTCCCTCTGACTTGAGCCTGGACACAACACTCATTCCCTCTGACTTGAGCCTGGACACAACACTCATTCCCTCTGACTTGAGCTCTGAACACAACACTCATTCCCTCTCTGACTTGAGCCTGGACACAACACTCATTCCCTCTGACTTGAGCCTGGACACAACATTCATTCCCTCTCTGATTTGAGCCTGAACACAACACTCATTCCCTCTCTGACTTGAGCCTCACAACACTTTCTCTGACTTGAGCACACAATTTACACCCACCAGACTTGAAGCCTGAAGGAGACTCATTCCCTCTCTGACTTGAGCCTCAGGTTTCTAGACACACAATTTACACCACAGAGAAGAAGAAGATTGAGAGAAGAGAGAAGAGAGAGAGAGAGAGAGAAAGAGAGAGACAGAGAGAGAGAGAGAGAGAGAGAGAGAGAGAGAGAGAGAGAGAGAGAGAGAGAGAGAGAGAGAGAGAGAGAAAGAGAGAGAGAGAGAGAGAGAGAGAGAGAGAGAGAGAGAGAGAGAGAGAGAGAGAGAGAGAGAGAGAGAGAGAGAGAGAGAGAGAGAGGAGAAAGACAGAGAAAATTGCTATTAGTATGGCTGAACGTGATAGGAAAGTATTTGGCTATGATGGACCATTAGCGGATTGGTTAAACTATCTCAAACAGTTGGGTGTTTGATTTTTCAAGTATTAACTCTCTATATTGTGGTAGCTTATTCCAAAATTTGGTGTTCAGATCCGGAATCAGTTCGGATTATAGGGTACAAATAAAGAATAAAAAATGTGTCCCCAGCTCATCCTCATTTGTTCCGATTATCCAGATATTCGGATAATCGAGACGTGTCTGTATGAATGCATAACGTATGTTTGTTATAATATACATCTATGTATGTATGCATGTATGTTATGTATGTATGTTAATCACATATATAACATAAATTATTTATATATAAATGCATAAAAGTATTTATGTATGTATGCACATATGCATGTAGATCTATGTATCCCGTGAGTCTGTAGTCAAACGGTTGTATTGAACCACGGATGTTGTGATCTTTTTTCTGCTGACCCAAAGACATCACTAGAAGCATTGTTGACCGAATATGTCACACTGACCCTTGTTATTGACATTTATTTGAACTGCTCATGTTTAAATACAATGTTCGTTGTCTTGGTCTCACGCCATCTCAGTTGACAGACGGAGATGACCAACACCAGTCATGAAACACTGCTACTACTGGAAGCCTCCTCTCGATCTTTTACCCCAAATTTTTTTTTTAGTTATGTTCCTTGGATGTGCCCGACTATGTTAACTCTTCCTTCTGATCCTGATTGCTTTTCACTTCATGTTTCTAACACCCAACAGATCAATGATTCAATTTTAGTACTAGAATTTTTAAAAAAGTAAAACCTAGAATAAGAATCTATCTAGATCTTGATCTAGAAGATCTAAATTCTACAGTCTAATGCCTTGATTTGGGATCAAAGGGATGAGTTGAATATTTTGATTCAAGATCTAGTTTATATAAGACACATCGACACTGAAAGTCCAAATCTGGGAAAATCTAAATTAGTATATCTACATGTAACACTTTTGCTTCGCTTTTTAACATTAAGAAGCCCCTAGATCTACGCTTCATCTCCTTAAGATTACGTGGAGCAAGAACCAATATAATAGCCATGCCCAGATGATGATGTGAATATGAGCAATTCGTGACTAAGAGAATCAAAAACCCTCCTACCTACCATCATCTCTCACTCATGAAGTTTTTTATATTTGATTTGATTTAGATCTAGAGAGTCTACCCACATCCACGACCAAGGTGATCTCAGGGTTTATGGTAGGATTTTTAATTTTGCCCTGTAAACAGCCAAGCCGGGGATCTTTAATGTGCACAGATACAGAGTGTTGTGATCTGCACACAGAACCTCTTTTTATCATCCGTCTCCGATGAAACTAGGTGTCGATCGACTTACCTAGACCAGGGGGTAGCTTTTGCTCGAAAAAAATCAAGAAAATATTTCAACCGTTAGCGGGGCTCGAACCCACTACTTTATAGTTGAGAGGCCGGCACCTTGCCTCTGGACTACCGAGTCCCTTAGTTTTTTTTATGTAGATCTAGATCTATGTCTTAATATTTCACACCGATTCCCCACATACTAACTCATCGAGATCTAGATGGACCACTTTGAGATGTATCTTTCAATGCTATAGGATGATTTATTGACACAAATGGCTTCCTTTCTTACAAGACCTCTACTTCGGGTCCTTAGGTAGCCGTACTATCGTTACATCACTTACTAATCTAGATCTAGATCTAGAGATCTAGGATTCAATCGATTCTAGATTCTTATGATTCTAGAACTTAGATCAAGATCTTCTAGACTTAGATCTAAATCTGTTTGTAAATAAACTGTATGTTCTAAATTTAAGCAAAATACATGAAATTAAGTATAATCAGTTCAGCCTTCAATATAAGGCACAACTATCATCATACACTCACAGGGAGACACCAATTTCCAAATTTGAAACTTGAAAGAGAAAGAAAACGAAAGTGGAATTCTATCAATTTCGTTTCGGATGAAGATTTGAGTTTTGAGATCTGTTTTTAGACAATTCAGTTTCTTAAACTCTAGGCCTAGAGAACATATATCTATTAATAGACATAGATCTATGCTAGAGAGCGATCAGAAATACATCGATGGAATGATGCCATTCATGGACCCGCTTTCATCATTGGGCCCAGCTCTCCGCATAGAAATCAATAAAAATAGCAACAAAAAAACAATGCAATTATCTTTTCGCTATTAATCAACCATCATTTCTGATTTATAGTTCACTTGGTCACTCTCCCCCACCCCATCTCTCACCTCTCCCTCTCTCTCTCTCTCTCTCTCTCTCTCTCTCTCTCTCTCTCTCTCTCTCTCTCTCTCTCTCTCTCTCTCTTTCTATTTATCTACCTATCCAATCCATCTATTTCTCCCTCTCTCTCTCTCTCTCTCTCTCTCACTACATCAACCGAAAACCAAAAAAACTACAGCTAAACAAACACTGACAGAACAAAACAACAACAACAAAGTTGAAGTCATCTATACATAAACAACACAACAGCGATTTTACGTCTAATTAAACTGTGACTCCAATTTGAGTGTCAGACTGTAAGCTAATGACGAAATAAGTTCACATTAGTGATGACATTGATGGGTCCGCTTTCATCATTGGGCTCAGTGTCTGTGCACTCTGCATAGAGAGAGAGAGAGAGAGAGAGAGAGAGAGAGAGAGAGAGAGAGAGAGAGAGAGAGAGAGAGAGAGAGAGAGAGAGAGAGAGAGAGAGAGAGAGAGAGAGAGAGAGAGAGAGACAAAGGGAGGGTCAGAGGGTAAGGTAGGGTGAGAGAGGAAGGAGTGTGTGAGAGGGTAAGAGAAGGTGAGAGTTAAGAGGGGAAAGGAGGGTGAAAGGGGAAGGCAGGATAAGAGGGAAGAGAGGGGTAAGGGAAAGCGACAGAGAGAGAGAGAGAGAGAGAGAGAGAGAGAGAGAGAGAGAGAGAGAGAGAGAGAGAGAGAGAGAGAGAGAGAGAGAGAGAGAGAGAGAGAGAGAGAGAGAGAGAGAGAGAGAGAGGAGAGAGAGAGAGAGAGAGAGAGACAAGGTCCGACGTTGTGTTCCTTGGGAAAGACACTTAACACGCATTTCCCCCTTCGATCCAGGTGAAAATGGCACAAGCACTAGCTTGGGAGTAAAAACTGTGTCAGACTAGCGTCATGTCCAGTAGGTGATTATTATCACCTGTTCCTTCACGCTATAATAACGGGATAAGATCCCGCTCTATGGATGTAATGGTCTCGAGGAACCTAACTTTACTTACTTTTCTTTTTTTATTATTATATTATAATTTGGTTATTGAACATGTTTTTTGTCTGTCAAAGCCTTCCAGCGACAACAATATCACCACAGCTCCTAGAATATGCTAGCAACGGTCATTTGGTGAAAGGCTGAGGTTTGGCTGACTTGTAGATGAAGTGGTTATGTTTAATGCTTCTCGTCTTTGAGTTGATTTTCCATACATAAAATCTGTCCTATAGAGATTGCAGGACCTACGCTCACCCTCCCTCCCCCTCACCCCTCTCCCCTTGGTTCTCCTCCCTTAACCCTATCACTACGAATAAATACATGAATCCCGCGGCGACATGTTGAGATAACCTTTGCCACGATGGGTGTATGTCTAGACACGATGGTCAGAGGGAAGATGTCTGGGACCCGATGGTCCAGAGGGAAGATGTCTAGGACACGATGGTCCAGAGGGAAGATGTCTGGGATACGATGGTTCAAAGAGAAGATGTCTAGGACACAATGGTCCAGAGGACGATGTCTAGGACACAATGGTCCAGAGGGAAGATGTCTGGGATACGATGGTCCAGAGTGGGAATATGTCTAGGACACGATGGTCCAGAGGAAGATGTCTGGGACCCGATGGTCCAGAGGCAAGATGTCTAGGGACACAATGAGTCCAGGAGAAGATGTCTGGGATACGATGGTCCAGAGGAAGATGTCTAGGACACGATGGTCCAGAGGGAAGATGTCTGGGATACGATGGTCCATAGGGAAGATGTCTGGAGTCCCCACGATGGTCCATAGGGAAGATGTCTGGGATACGATGGTCCATAGGGAAGATGTCTGGGATACGATGGTCCATAGGGGAAGATGTCTGGGATACGATGGTCCAGAGGGAAGATGTCTGGGATACGATGGTCCAGAGGAAGATGTCTGGGATACGATGGTCCAGAGGGAAGATGTCTGGGATACGATGGTCCATGGGAAGATGTCTGGGACACGATGGTTCCTAGGGAAGATGTCTGGGACACGATGGTTCTAAGGGAAGATGTCTAGGCACAGGGGTCAGAGGAAGATGTCTAGGACACGACGGTCCAGAGGGAAGATTTCTAGGACACAACAGTCCAGGGAGGGAAGATGTCTAGGACACGATGGTTCAGAGGGAAGATGTCTGAGATACGATGGTCCAGATGGAAATGTTCTGGGGCACGGTGGTCAGAGGGAAGACGTCTGCATCTCAGCCAAAAGGTCATTGGTTCGTGGCCCTGACGAGTTGTAAACAAATTCTCGAGTTTTCCGGATAAAACTGAACCAGGTAGGTGGATTGACAACTAGTCCCATCGGAGTCGAACGATAAAAAAGAATTCCGGTGTGCTGGAAATCACAACACGCTGTATACGTTAAGAATCCCTTGGCTGTTTACTGGACAGGTGGAGACATTTTTAAACGTCCTACAAAGAACCCCGAGATCACATTAGTCGTGATGTAGGTAAAATAAAATGAAAGAAACAACAAAGAAAAAACGACGACAACAAATTCACCCCAAACAACAACACCAACCCCAACCCCCCCCCAAACCCCCCCCCCCAAAAAAACCCAAAAAAACGAAAACAAAAAAACAACAGAACCAAACAAAAAGCAAAAAACCAAACCAAGACAGCACACTGGAACCAGGTTTCTATTGTGTGTAGTGGAATAAATGTGTATAACTTTCCCCTGGATAGGGAAGCCAGTCTGTTGCAAGTTTTACTCTTCAACTGAAGCCGTTTCCGTCTACACTGAAGTCTAGGACGGTGAATGCTGCTTTCTAATAGATGTCTTTTACAAGGAACACAAAGTGGAACCTAACATAATATTCAGGATTCAAACACAGAACTTGATGATCTCAAATCTGACTGCCTGACCACTGGGTCACCGACATTATCGATCAAGGGAAACAATTTTGACTAAAATAGCACTCAAAGGGATGCAAGAAATTATTGTGAATACGTGCAAGCAATACTAATAATCAAACACAGTAGGAACAAAAGATCAAACAATAAATGCTTGTATAAAGAATAGGCTATAAAAAATTGTTGGCATCAAAAGAATATTTCGAACCCAAGATCTCGCCTCGTCATGAAAAGCGAGCGTACCAACAAGCAAGTTAACTAGCTCCCTCAGGTGTGCTCTTTTGTCACTACGAGGCGATGAATACCGACGTGGAGGCCGCATGTTCGATTCCATTGATGCCAAAGATTTTTGTCCAGTCTTTTCATTTGTATTTGTCGTGTCTTTGTTCCTATGGGGCTTCAATAGTTATGTCGCGTCCTCATTCATGTCACTTTGGACATGCCCTTGTCTCACTGTTTATCTGTGTTGCTATGGGATTTTTCATGTCGTTATTCATCACTTTGGACATGCCTCTTGTCTCACTGTTTGTCTGTGTTGCTATGGGACTTTTCATGTCGTTATTCATCACTTTGGACATGCCTCTTGTCTCACTGTTTGTCTGTGTTGCTATGGGACTTTTCATGTCGTTATTCATCAGTTTGGACATGCCCGTTGTCTCACTGTTTGTCTTTGTTGCTATGGGACTTTTCATGTCGTTATTCATCACTTTGGACATGCCAGTTGCCTCACTGTTTGTCTTTGTTACTATGGGACTTTTCATGTCGTTATTCATCGCTTTGGACATGCCAGTCTTCTTAATGTTTGTCTTTGTTGCTTTGTGACTTTTTTATGTCATTATTCATCACTTTGGACATGTCCCTTGTCTCACTGTTTGTCTGTGTTGCTTTGAGTCTTCAATGTTTATGTCATCTTGTTATTCATCACTTTCGACATGCCCTCACTGTTTGTCTGTGTTGCTTTGAGTCTTCAATGTTTATGTCTTTGTTCCTATGCCCTTTGACTTCAATGTTTATGTCGTATCATTATTCATCTCTCTTTAGACATGCCCCTTGTCTCACTGTTTGTCTGTGTTCCTATGAAACTTCAATGTTTATGTCGTATCATTATTCATCTCTTTAGACATGCCCCTTGTCTCACTGTTTGTCTGTGTTCCTATGAGACTTCAATGTTTATGTTGTGTCGTTATTCATCACTTTGGACATGCCCTTTGTCTCCTGTTTGTCTTTGTTCTTTGAGTCTTCTATGTTTATATCGTGTCGTTATTCATCTCACTTTGGACATGCCGTTGCCCCATTGTTTGTCTTTGAAAGAAAACAACGAAGCATTAGAGAGCATGTGTTTTTTTTTTCTTCTTGTTATCGTTTCTTTTTCTTCTTTGTTCTATCTGGTACATTTCAACCTATTACCAGGCCCACACTTTCATTATATTACACACCTAACCATCTGTCATACTTCAAGCTTTATATACTTTTCTATCATTCAATCGACTAGAATCCCGTGAAAGCAGTGAAGGAAGTAGCAGCATTCCTAGAACTCGAGCCGTCTGATGATTTCATCCATGAAATAATCGACGCCTGTGATTTCAAAAGATGAAGGAAGCCCAAGGTGGACGAGAATGTCCCGAGAAGTTGGCGAAAATAATGGGTGACCGCAAGCTTAATGTATATAGACAAGGTAATGATGAGAAGAATGTTTTAATGTATGCAGACAAGGTAATGACGATAAGAATGATATATTATATATATAGACAAGGTGATGATGAAAAGAATGCTATGATGTATATAGAAAAGGTCATGATTATATGGATGTTATGCTGTATATAGACAAGGTAATGATGAGGAGAAGGATAATGTGTTGTATATATACAAGGTAATGATTATATAGATGCTATACTGTATATAGACATAGTAATGGGGAGATGAATGCTATGCTGTATATAGACAAGGTAATGATGAGAAGGATAATGTGTTGTATACATACAAGGTCATGATTATATAGATGCTATGCTGTATATAAATAAGGTATTGTTTACAAGGATGCTATGCTGTATATAAACAAGGTATTGTTTACAAGGATGCTATGCTGTATATAAATACGGTAATGATGAGAAGAATGCTATGCTGTATATAGACAATGTAATGATGAGCAGAATGCTATGCTGTAAATAGTCAAGGTAAGGATCAGAAGAATACTATGCGCTATAAAGACACGGTAATGGTGATAATCATGCTTTGATGTATTTAGAGAACGTAATGATGATAAGAATACTATACTGTATATTAACAAGGCAATTATGATAATAATGTTGTGCTGTATGATGAGAAGGATACTATGCTGTATATAGACAAAGTAATGACGATCAGTATGCTATGATTTATATAGACAAGGTAATGACGATAAGAATGATATGATTTATATAAACAAAGTAATGATGATAAAAATGCTATGCTCTATGTAGACAAGGTAATGACGACACGACTGCTATCTTGTATATAGAGACGGTAAGGATGATAAAACAGCTATGCTTTATTTTGGATCAACTGTTCCATAATTTATATGCTGAGAAACTAAGAAGGCTCCTGAAATATTACATCATCTTTAAAAAATCTTACCAAAAACCTTCGAGATCATCTTATTTGGGGATGTGGTAAATCAAATCAAATCAAATCAGTCTTGATCCAGTATGACAAAAACCCAACTTATCTGAATAGTTTGAGGAAAATGCTCACTTTAAATATATCTTACTTAGATCTAAGACCTAGTGTTATCATGGTAAATTGAGAAAAACAACGAGTAAAAGTGAAAATGATAAGGACCCAATATGGCAAAATGTAAGATATGGAATTCCTCAAGGATCGGTGATGGGGCCATTGTTATTTGCTGTTTTTATTTAACGACCTTCCCGATAACGTCAATTCCACGGTATATCTGTTTGCAGATGATAGCAAAATAATATTCAACATAGTAAGAGCCAGAGAAGATATGGAGGCGTTACAAAATTATTGGGATAAACTTACAACTTGGAGCAACACATGGCTATTTACTATTACGTTTCCATCCAGACAAGTGTAAGCACATGCACATTGGTAAACACAACCCAGACCTAAACTACAAACTTCATGCACTAATGGGGGAAACAGTTGGTAATGGAGGCGGATGAAAATGATATTGGGTTACTATAATAAAATAAAACCCACATGATTGAGAAAGTCAAAAAGAAGCAACATCGATATTTTGCAATGATCCGGAGAATACTCCAAGACCGTAACGATGAAATTATTCATTCCGGTGTATAAGTCATTAGTGCGTACCAATTTGAACCACGCCAATGCAGTCTGGGCACTTTACAAGATCAGGCACATAGAACTAATAGAGGAAGTTCAAAGAAGAGCAATAAAACACCACAGGCATGAAAGATTTGACATATGATGAAAGACTGTGGAAACTCAAAATGCCGACACCTAGTTATAGGAGAATTTGAGGCGACGGGATGGAAGTGTACAAGATAGTTAAAGGCGTTTACGACGGGAAAGTGTGGTGCTTCATCAAAAACACGTCTGGTATTTCTGTCCGAGAAGGTACTGGAGGAAACAACAATAAATTGTTCAATCAAAGGCCAAGACCTTTGGAAATAAAGCTTTAGTGTGAGAGTGGCACAACTTTGGGTGTGAGAGTGGCACAACTTTGGAAATACAGCTTTAGTGTGAGAGTGGCACAATTTTGAAATACAGCTTTAATGTGTTAGAGTGGCACAACTTTGGAAATACAGCTTTAGTGTGAGAGTGGCACAACTTTTGGAAATACAGCTTTAGTGTGAGAGTGGCACAACTTTGGAAATACAGCTTTTGTGAGCGTGGCACAACTTTGGAACGGTTTACCAGATAAAATCGTATGCACCGAGACCCTAGATATATTTAAGAATATGCTTGCTGCGTTTTAGGAGAAGCGAGACATCACAGT
Organism: Doris montereyensis; assembly: GCA_037039925.1. Taxonomy (NCBI): domain Eukaryota; kingdom Metazoa; phylum Mollusca; class Gastropoda; order Nudibranchia; family Dorididae; genus Doris; species Doris montereyensis. The sequence goes on along the minus strand of JAXRKP010001563.1, from coordinate 34,990 downwards.
CTACACCTATTCTGCCACAATCACCAGAGTCAATAAGAAGGACAACAAAGAACAGGACACGAGCGAAAAGGATAATTAGAACCTGTGCTGGAAATCAATGCTATGTAAATGTAACGCTATTAGGTACGCTAATTAAGAAAAGCAAAGGCCTTGTGGAAACAGGCCTCGAGTTGTTGATGGCCATGAACACATTTTTGGTGATTGTAAGACTTCTAATCGTCAGGGCTTCATCAATTAACTCAAGCGTTCTAACAAAGCCCACGCTAAAGACGTGATAAGTTAAACAAAGAAGCAATAGCATGTGTTTCGTAGATTGGCAATTAATTGTGTTAAATTCAAACACTATTATTCACTACCTCCAACAAAGGAAAGAGTTATGCTTTTTGTCGTGTTTGTCTGCCCTCTGTGAACAAAATAGCTCAAAAACGAATTAACAGATGTTGATGAACTTTTCAGGATAGGTCGAAAACGTTACAAGTAAAAAGTGATTGAAATATGGGGGTATTCTAAATTACCAACTGGATTTAGGAACTTTTTATTCTTTTATTATTTTGAGACGAGCCCTTTTAAAACATATTATGGCTAAAAAGTATGTGCAACTTAACTTTGTATTCCAACATGGTGCCAAAAGTGCATCCGGTCGATTGTACATCTTGCTTCGTCTCAAACAATGTCTTTAATAACGTGGTGTAAAAAAGTGTCCGTTCAATTGCACACCCGGCGGTGTGTGGACGTTTTCAAGCGAAATGGAAAAAACAAACCAAAACAACTTTTCTCATGAGAATAATAGATCTATAGTACAGTAGTTCAAGCTAATGCATAAGTGATCTAAGGGCGGCTTTGAAACTTCACTGATATATTGACACCGAAACGGCCAGCCTAGTCAGTACGCAATTCATAGCCAACATGGATCAAATTAGTATTATTTATTTCAATCTTTAGATCTAGAATCTTCATCTCATATAGATCTGGATCTAGATCTGGATTTAGATCTAGGATGTAGATCTCGATAATGACAGAAATTTATAACAACGTCTAGATCTGGCGCAGTCTAAGAAAAGGATCATGTTTAGAAACTTATTTTAAAATGACATTCTAGATAGAAAAAATAACATTAAATTCGGAATCAGCGCATCAAAATTAGCTAAATGTGCACGTTTTCCAGCCTTTTTACCTTTTACTCTAAAAACCTATTCAAATACACATCATGCATGTGTTCCTGTTTAGACAACGTCTCAACGTGTCAAGAACACACAGGGAACTTGCAAAGTGTAGCGTTGTGAATTCGTATACATGAATTATCATTATCACCCCTACAACCTACCTTCTAATTATGACTTCGTGGACAAATAAAAATAAATAAAGATTCTTTCATAGAATTATATCGTTCATGCGATTGGTTATGGAGAGTAAGACAATGCATTCTTTTACCCTTTTCTTGAACAACACATACATTGCTAAATATCACACGTCTCATCAGACATCGTGCGTCTCATCAGGCATCGTAGCTCTCTTAGTTTAGTGTCTAGATCGGGGTGTTATTTCTTGTTTGTTAAGTTTGTGTAATGTAATAGCAAACCCAGCGCACGATTGTTGGTCGATGGTTGTCGATCGTGTTGTGCAGCATTTGATAACACAATGGTTGGCTCAATGATAGCCCAATCGGCTGGCCAATCATCGGCCAGTATGATAGGGGCTAAGCCTCATAAATAGTAAAAAACTACGAATGTATATAGCTATTTATATCTAGATCTAGTGGAAGGAGTTCCATAGTTGACCAAATTAGTATCACCATGCCTTACCTTGGACCCTCCCTACCCTGCCCCCCCCCCCCCCATCAGAGGCAAGGCTAGGTCTCTTCGGCAGCTTATCCCAGATCGAAAATGACACCGTGTGCCCAACTACGGAACTCCTCCCACCGCTAACAATAACACTTCATTAGATTCCTAATTTTAGATGTAGACGGATGTTTTCTAGATCTAGATCTAGATCCAAATCTAGATTTGTAGAAGAGTATATGCCTCATAAATAGTAGAAAATCAGAAGAAGAAAAAAAAACAAAACACAAAGCAAAATGTTCACTAGAGACTGTTACTGCTAAATTTCAATTAATTTATGATATAAAAAGAAACTTGAAGTGTCAGTACTCAAGTATATCATATGAATATTATTAGTCCTTTTTTGCAATAGTTTTTTTAAAAACATACTGCATTTCTGACAATGCCATATGTTGGGATAATGAGCGGCTTAAGTGGAGCTTTGTGCTCTCTGAGTGATTTTCATTTCCTAGATTACCTCTAAGCTTCTACTACTTGCATTTACTTTACAGGACGTACAGGAGGCTGGAAAGACTTCCTGACGGTGGCTCAGAACGAACAGCTAGACGCCTTTATTGCCAAGGAAAGCACAGACTTGGACTTTTCCTTTATTTACCAATAAACATAAAGACTTGGACTTTTCCTTTATTTACCAATAAACATAAAGACTTGGACTTTTCCTTTATTTACCAATAAACATAAAGACTCAAATAAACATAAATACTTGGACTTTTCCTTTATTTATCAATAAACATAAAGACTGGGACTTTTCCTTTATTTACCAATAAACATAAAGACTTGACTTTTCCTTTATTTACCAATAAACATAAAGACTTGGACTTTTCCTTTTACTTATCAATAAACATATAGACTTGGACTTTTCCTTTACTTATCAATAAACATATAGACTTGGACTTTTCCTTTATTATCAATAAACATATAGGCTTGAACTTTTCCTTTATTATCAATAAACATACAGACTTGGACTTTTCCTTTATTATCAATAAACATATAGACTTGGACTTTTCCTTTATTATCAATAAACATATAGACTTGGACTTTTCCTTTACTTATCAATAAACATAAAGACTTTTCCTTTACTTATCAATAAACATATAGACTTGGACTTTTCCTTTACTTATCAATAAACATATACACTTGGACTTTTCCTTTATTATCAATAAACATATAGACTTGAACTTTTCCTTTATTATCAATAAACATAGACTTGGACTTTTCCTTTATTATCAGTAAACATATAGACTTGACTTTTCCTTTATTATCAATAAACATATAGACTTGGACTTTTCCTTTGTTATCAATAAACATAGACTTGGACTTTTCCTTTATTATCAATAAACATATAGACTTGGACTTTTCCTTTATTTTCAATAAACATATAGACTTGGACTTTTCCTTTATTATAGACTTGGACTTTTCCTTTGTTATAAACATAAAGACTTGGACTTTTCCTTTTATCAATAAACATACCAATAAAAACATAAAGACTTGGACTTTTCCTTTATTTACCAATAAACATAAAGACTTGGACTTTTCCTTTATTTACCAATAAACATAAAGACTTGGACTTTTCCTTTACTTATCAATAAACATAAAGATTGACTTTTCCTTTACTTATCAATAAACATAAAGACTTGGACTTTTCCTATGTTAAATTTCAGATGAATTGTTTGTCATTTGTTTTTTATTTAGAATGTTGAATCAATAAAAAGAAGTAGAGGAAGAAATGAGTTGTTTTCTATTAATCCCAATAGATTATGATACAATACAATACTAAAATGGACATTTATAAAGCGTACATATCTCGTTGTGGAAAGAACAAGCTGTAGGCGCTGTGCATTAACTTACATAACATTGACAAAAAGGTTAAATGGACATAGTGCAACAGGCACATGGGTGGAATATACAAATGCTCAACAATAACAAGATGAAGCATTCTAAGAGTGGGTAATTCGTAAATAGGGCAATAAAGAATCGCCTTCAAAATAACTGGGCAATTCTTTTAATTGATAAAAAAGGTGGCTTTAAATTATTTTAAAAAACATCAAGTGAGGGTGCTTTTCTATTAACCAGGGGCAAGTCGTTTTAATCAATAGCTGCAAAGTGAGAGAAGGATCTAGACCTTGCTTGCTTTTTAATTCTAGGAACACTCAGTTTTGTTTTGTCCTAAGAACTCCTGACGTTGCAAGCGGGTCTATAGGCTTCCAAAAAGATGGGTTATGTAGAAGTGGGAGGAGCCATGGAGAGTTTTGAAAGAAAGAAATTCTTTGAAACAGGAAGTCAATGGAGTTATTTTAAAATGCAATTTACTCTTTCCGATTTGCGTTTTTTTTTCATTGTGAGCACAGCAGCGTTGTTTTGAACAACCTGCAAAAGGTGGATTTTATTTTTTGGTAGGTCACATAGAGGCAGTTGCTGTAATCAATTTTGAGAAGAGCAAAGAGGAAACACGTTTACACGCGTCGATGGAAAATGAAGGGGCAGACAGATGCAATTCTTTTTGCGTTCCAAATTTAATGATTTTCAAAGAGCGCCTATTTGACACTCCATTGAAATGTCAGAATCAAACCAAACACTAAAGGTTTTACAGGACATGATGGTTTGAATACCGTTGCCATCTAATTTGATCTTGGCCATTTCACTGTGTTTTGAACTTACTTTTATTGCCAAGTATTTAATATCATGGCTTCAGCTTTCGCTGTGTTCATTTTCAGTTTGTTTGCGTCCATGCATGACTTGAGGTCATCGACACGGGCGTCCATTTGGCCTCACAATGGAATCCAAATCTACAATATCTGTAGTGTCATAAAGCTGAGTATCATCAGCATAACAAATAATAGGATACATTGTGGGGTGTTGTTTTTTTTAATAACAGATGACAAAGAATGCGTGTATATATACTGAAAAGTACAGGTCTAAGTACTCATCCCAAGGGGGTACCATATTAATTATTATTGTAGAGGAGTTTCCTTTGATTTTTCACCTTCGGTGACAACGCATTGGTGTTCTATGTCTGACAAGAAGATTTAAACTACCAATCTAAAGCGATACTATGGAAAGGCTCCGATAGCTCATGTCGTTGGAGATGAGAGGAGAGACATTTTTAAACAAACTTTTTCACGAATTTTGGAAGTAAAGAGGAGATTGGAACAGGACGATGATTGTTTAAAACTTCTGTAACCAAAGTTTGTTTCTTAACTAAAAATTTCAGGAGAGTTTGCTTAGGCGAATTCCAGTGAGCGAATTTGGTCATTTACTAATTCAAACCGATTTTGACAAATTTTGAAAACAGGTTTACACTATAAGATACATCATTTAAAAACGAATTTAAAACCAGTTTCAAAAATATAGAAAGAACAAGTTTAAGGGTGTCGAGAAATCGGAAAAGAGGTTGCATTCATGAAGTTACCTACCTTATTCTAATAGGGGGGGGAGGAACAGGTCCTGGAGGCCATTGTCGGCATTTTTAAAGATGCAAGCTTCTAATCATCTGAGAGGGGGGGGAGGGGCGACCATCTCTTACCAGACGCGTCCCCATGTTGCGGATAGGGGAACAGTCTCTAGATATAGAGGTCAGCTGCGAATACCGAAGAAGCAGTCGCGGGGCAAAACTGGCGTTAGCCAGTGGGGCTGCAGAGTGGGAACTCAGCCCTTAGAAAAATGCTCTAGATGTCCTGTGAGGTGGCTAACAAGCGAACCGATGCGCCTTTATAACCCCCCTCCCCGGGTGAACAGAGCTCGTTAATCTGGAAAGACAGTTTGTCTAAGAGAAGGAAAACTTCGATTTCAAACCATGGGCAGACAAGGCACATGAGTTTGGGAAAAGCTATCTGTCTAGGACTAAATCTCCAAAATAAATCCTGGTCCTCCAGGATGGGGCTTAGGCATAGGGTTAACGCCCTATCTTGTAAAAAAAAATAAAATGTTACAGAAACCGACGATGGATTAAAATATAAGAATACAAGTGAAGGAAAGACTGACACACACTAGACTGACTGGCGATCCAGAACACTGTACCAATGATGGGTGAAGGCCAAAACCGAAAGGAAGCCAGCAACCAGACTATGTCAAGTCTTCTGAATCCAAACAAATCAATTTTGGTGGGCGCATGGAATGTGCGCACACTTTATCAGACAGGTAAGCTTGCGCAGACAATAAATGAAATGGACAAATATAAAATAGATATCATGTCTATATGCTGATCACTATAGACTGACAAAGGCAAAAAGATCTCGCCACGCTCATACGATCCTCTACTCAAGAAGAAAAGACAATCAAAAACGGCAAAAAAGACTTTGCTAGAATGGGAACCCATGGGTGAAAGATTACTGAAAGCTAGGTTTGATTCCAAATACGCAAAGATGACCATCATCGTATGTTAGATTGTTACGCCCCACAAGAAGACAAAAGTGAGGAGGAGAAAGAATAGTTTTATGAAAGACTTAACAGCACAGTATAAAAGACCCCAAGACATGACCTACTTGTTGTTCTTGGTGATTTAAACGCCAAAAGTTGGAAAAGTTAATGGTCAAAGAGAACACATAATGGGACGTGAAGGACTAGCTGCAGTCATGAATGACAATGGAGAACGTTTGGCGGAATTTTGCGCAGAAAACAATTTAATCATTGGATGAACAATCTTTAGGAATAGAGACATCCACAAATATACATGGACTTCTCCAGACGGAAAAACCAAAACCAAATTGACCACATCACTATCAATAAGAAATAGAAGACATCACTGTTAGATGTGATAACAAGAATGGGAGCCGATGTTGCAAGTGACCATGACCTCCCAACTGCTAAAATTCATATAAAATTAAGGAAGACAAAGAAAAGTGACATCAAGAAGGAAATTTGACGTTGGAAAGCTGCAAAAAGAAGAAATTGTAAAAAATTCAAAATACAGTTGTCAAACCGATACCAGGTCCTGCTGGATGAGAAAGAACTGTCCTTGACAAAATTCAACCGAAATGCTAGACCTGTGCCAGGAATTACTGGGACCTAGCAAAGAAATTTGGATCTTCAGATAATATTTGAAATTCAGAAAAAATCTCAATTAACACAAAACTCAGATTCTACAAATCTAATATTCTAGCTGTCCTTTATGGTGTTGAATCTTTAGAAAACAACAAATAACATCTGCAGAAAACTAGACACCTTTCAAAACAAATGTCTCAGAAAGATTCTCAAAATATTTTGGCCAAACACAATATCAAACAACGACCTTCAAGAAACATCATCACAATGATATCCAAGATTGTGAGGAAGAGAAGATGGAAGTGGACTGGTGCATCATTTGGATGAATGCTGATGCCATCCCTAAAATAGCCCTCAGATGGACCCCTCAGGGAACAAATAAGAAGGTCTCCCCGCTAGAATCCTGGAGGAGAAGCATCGAAAAAGAGATGAAGACCCAGGGATGGACGTGGGGAGCAGATGACAAAATTGGCATCTGATCGTGTTCAATGGCGATCCACTGTGTCGGCCTTATGTGCTGCCTAAGCACCACAAAGATAAGTAAAAGTAAAGTAAAAAGCTTCTAATCATAATGGCTGGATTCAGTACCTCCAAATTAGAGGGGGGGGGGGATGTAAAAAATCTAATTTTGCATGTTGTTGCTATAGTAACGGCCGCCATATTGAATTTCAAACTACAAATATACCTCAATTTCAAAATCTCTTTACTTCGTAAAATCGTATGTGATGGTAACAAAACTCAGCAGACAGTTTCCCAAGATCATACACAAAAGCTGAATGAAGCCATTTTTGGATCATGCCGTTCAATACAGCTATGAACAGATTGTAAAAATGCTGAAAACAATCAGATTTCTCTGGATCTGTTTTTCGTCAGTTTTGGCGCAGAAATAAAACAAAAAATACTTTTCCCCCAAAAAATCTGTATTTGTTGTTTTGTATTGTGCTGAAATCTAGGTGTACCAATATTTATACTGATTGGTCAAGAAATAAGGAAGGAGATAACGAAAATGTGAGAAAATAGCAATTGAAAAGATGCTATAATTGAGGGGAGAGAATAAATTCCGTACAAAAGATGATTTATGACTGAAAATGTGTTTTAAACACAAAATTCCTTTTACTGCAATACACTTATGTTGATTTATAAACAATTTACAGAACATTACAAGTGATGTGAATGCAGAAAAAAATATATGAAAACGGTAGTGAATTATTTGCAATGGTGACTCTAGAATCTGTGTAATAACAGTAACACGTAACACAACGGACAAAAATTCATTCTTATCATTCCAAGAAATAAGAGGTATTTTTTTAAAAATGTAGTAGTCTCCATGAGCTTCAATAGGGGCTTTTTCATTCCGTTCCAGGAGCCATTTAATTTTCTCTGAGATTTAAGATTGTAGATCCCAGAGGGTTGGCGGTCAAAAGATTGGATATAAAAGTGATTGGTTTTTTTCATTATTTGGCACAGGGGATAACTTGAAAGAAACAATACGTTTTGTTTTTTTATATTACATGTATGTGAAAAACAACCCCAAAGAAGTAGAACAAACAGAAAGTACCGATCATAAAAAAAGATAACACATGTATATTATCCACATTACATTTATAAACGAGTACGAGTGAACTTGACTTGCCTTGTACTTGTACTGGGAAGCAGCCCCATCTCACGTGTGCACTACTTTCTCTACAGTTTCACTTTTTGTACTTTTCCTTAATACATCAATCAACATATACAGTATGTGTTCTTAAAAAGTTAATCTATAACATTTTGTCAATTAGAAATGTATATAAAAGAACTGAGTCAAAACTGTTTTTCTTTTTCTAATCTATATATTTTAAATATAGCTGGCTTCCTATCTTTTGACATAATCGGGAACATGTATTTCTTTTTACCTGCCGAGTTCTTGAAGCCCTGTACACTTTCTTGCTTTGAAGTAAGAATTGAAACACTCTGCTGTGACAGTTACAGAAGTTTAGTCTGGCTTATAATGTTTCTGTCATGACTATGCCGTTTTTTCGTTAATAATAAAGGAATGGCATTATATTTTAACAGTGATGTGACACAAACACAGTTCCCATTCTACCTTCCGGTGTATGGGTTCAGATGCTCCGAGATGATCTTTCTCCAGGCTGCCCTGTCCTGGCATTTCCTGTGTCCTTCGAAAAAGTTAAATTTCTATGCTTCAATGCCTCTTTTATAGCTTCTTCCCACTTTCTCCGAGGTCTGCCTTTTGGTCTTTTACCTTGGGCTTCAGCACTAGCATACTGATTTAGCTATTCTATTGTCATTCATTCTGTTTACATGCCCAAACCATCTCAATTGATTTGTCTAGTATTGTTCTATTTCTGATTTTGTCTCCTTTAGTTTTTCTCTATCACTCTTCTTTTAATTCATTTCAGCTGCCTGTACTCTACTGTATTCTCTACTGTCTAAAGTCCAAGTTTCGCTGCCATAGAGGAAGTAGGACAATAAACTGTATTGTATACTGCCATTTTGTTTTTTGTTGACAATTCTTGCTACCTACAAATGCCTTCCTAGATGGTTATATATTGCACTTGCCTTTTGGATTCTCTCTTGATGTCTTCTTTAGTTTTCCTCTGAGTTAATCCTGTACTCCTAGGTAATTGTAGCTTTGCACTTGTTCTACATTCTGCCTGGCCAATTTAAGATTGTGTGTTTAGCTTTCCCTAGTTACTAGCATTGTTTTGGTTTTCTTTGCATTTACTCTCATTCCTCTTTTACTTAGTTCATTGTTCATCAATGTTGATATTCGACTGAAGTGTCACTTTCTGATTTTCCAAGCAGAACTCAATCATCGGAAAATGAAAGCGTTGATACATTTAGTGGTTGAGCTTCAGAGACAGAGCTTTGACAGAGACAGAGACCTACATTCGTTTTCTTCATTTTTGAGGATGCCTTTGCGACTGAATCCAGTAATGTGATAAACAAAAGAGGACTTGGGCTACAACCCTGTCTTACTCCTATATCTACATCGAATTCTGCAGATACAGTTTTATACTATTTTTATTATGTCATTTTATTTCCTTCTATCCTATTAAATGTGTTATAATAAAGTAATTCTGTTAACATAAGGTAATGTATCCAAGATTTCATTTGTCTGAAGCCTTTTGTAGTAAATCTTTGCTTTAAATGTTACCAGCAGAACATGATGTCCAAAAGAAATTTTGTTATTCTGTCCAATGTTGTATTTTTTACTTCCTTTTGTGGATAATTCATAAAAAATTATCTTCTTTCTACCTATATTTGTGTAAAGAACTTGGTTTGATGCACATTTTAATATGTGGATCTTTTATGTAGCTTGATTTGATGATTTTATATGAATTTTTTAAAAGTTGTTATTTTTTACCTCCCCTGGCGAATTTTGCAAATTTTGTCTGGGAGCACTATTTCACTTAATAAAAATTTCTTTTTATTTATTATTTGAAACCCCTGAAAAATTTGAGCTTGTTGTCTGTGTATATTTTAGTATAATCAGTAAGTATGAGAAGTTTGTGATAGTAAATTTTTGGAAATATCACGCCCCATGTTGAGTCGTTACGTAAGAATACCCAGAATTTGAAATTTTCAAACGGGTGTATCATATTAGCCGAGTCCCCTTCCCTCGTTCATTGGAAGAGATCTAAGGTGAAACACGCTCGACAGGTAGGGGCTTGGAATAACTTTGTCATTGGAGCTCCTGTGTCAACTTTCTGACATGCCACAGAGTGTGCGGAGAACAAAATAGGCACATTGTGAACCTTAATTTCAGTTTTTTGATTTGCGATTTTACTTATAATATTATGCTCAGTAGCAATCATTGTAATAATTTTTATTGATTAAAAAAGTGACTTGTTTGTCGCAAATTCAAGCACAAATTAGATATATAAAAACTAAAAGCTCATTCGGTGCTTCCATTTATATCATCTGCCCTGTATTAGTAGAAGGAAGTCAATTGTTGAATGTCATTGTAGATGTGTGGTTCTAAACCTATCTACAATCTATGACATGATGATAGATTAACATACAACGAACTAGCTAGATCTAGATATTTGATTATCTACGTAGAGCTAATTAGGCCTAATCGCCAAATAAAAATAAGTTTTCAAAGTGTAAACTGAGACATGATTTTCTCATCTAATCTTTATCTAGAAATCTAGATCTCTAGACCTACCATCAAGAATCTAGATCCAGCTCTAGGTCTAGATCTAGATCTAGAGCTAGAATTTAGATCTGGATTAGTCTAGGTTCTAGATGAAATTTTTGCCCAGTTCTCATTCTGTTTGTTTATAAATCGATGGGATGTTAATCTAGATCTAGAGATCTTTTTATGCACCAGTAGATCTATCGTGTAATCTATCGTTTTTTGTTTTTTTAAAGAAGGACTACCATAGCTGGGCACACTATAATCATCTCTGACCCTGAACTACCCCACCATCCCGCTCTGTCTCACTCCCATCCCGCCTTTTTCTGTTCCCCTCTTTCACATACACGCATATAATATATACAATCATAGTCTCTCTCTCTCTCTCTCTCTCTCTCTCTCTCTCTCTCTCTCTCTCTCTCTCTCTCTCTCTCTCTCTCTCTCTCTCTCTCTCTCTCTCTCTCTCTCTCTCTCTCTCTCTCTCTCTGTCTCTCTCTCTCTCTCTCTCTCTCTGTCTCTCTCTCTCTCTCTCTCTCTCTCTCTCTGTCTCTCTCTCTCTCTCTCTCTCTCTCTCTCTCTCTCTCTCTCTCTCTCTCTCTCTCTCTCTCTCTCTCTCTCTCTCTCTCTATATATATATATATATATATATATATATATATATATATATATATATATATATATATATATATTATATATATTTATATATATATATGTATGTCTGTCTATATTTATCTATCTTCTGTGTCTTTCTCTCACACACCCAGTCTCTCGCATACACACAAACGCGTGACGCAAACAGTAGCAATATGTTCCCTGCATAAAGTCGTCGTTGCGGGCGAGTAAAAGCGGTATGGTAGCCTAGAGAGGAGAAAATTTTAAGCATGACTCTAGTTTGCTTAAATTTCGATTCGTAAAGCAGTTGTTCTATTATTCCCGACTAATAAACCAATGATAGTATTCCCTCTGCTAGTCCATAAGTGACCGTCGGTCAACCTCACCAGTTTTTAGTTTCCATTGGACAGGTACCTGGGACTACCTATACTGAGATTTCCTAGACAGGTACCGTACATGTACATGCACGACCGTCGCTGATGACGGGTGTGCAGCCCAAAATTCTGTCCTGTCCAGTATTCTTGCTGCTATTAGGATTACGCCTTTTATTTCTATTTATTTGGTCGTCCTCTTCTTTACTTAAGGGTCTGCTGCAGTTGAATTCCTTTGTTCACGTTGTGTAGATGGCTTTAGAATGATGCAGTATCTGATCATCCCTATTGTGACAATTCCTTTCCTCTAAATATCAGATTCGTAGTAAATATCTAAATCTACGTCATGTAGACTCCCCCCATCCCCTTTATTTCATTTGTCTTAGCAATGATAAATGAACCAAATAAAAGAGTAATTTAAAGTAAGTTGAGAAAAAGAATCGTGGATGAGCAATACTGATAGTAGTAATTAGTAGCGGTAGGTCACGACTCTGTCTTTTCATGCGTCTAATCGGTGGCTCCGGTGAGTTTCAATGAAACGAAACCGTAAAGAAGACAACCTGATTTCTCATAGATAACCAGAGCCAAACGTGTGTGAAATCAAAAGTGATAAACGATAATAAGTAACAACTTCACCTAGAAGAATGATAGAACAGACACGTGGGGTTTCTGGTACCGTTTATAACCCTTCGTCAGACAACAGACGAGAAATATCTACTCACTTATACAGGTATTACGCGGTGTGATGTCGGAGTGAATAGCAGAAAGAGAGAGAGAGAGAGAGAGAGAGAGAGAGAGAGAGAGAGAGAGAGAGAGAGAGAGAGAGAGAGAGAGAGAGAGAGAGAGAGAGAGGGGAGGGGGGAGTAGAGAGGAGAAGAATCGAGAAAGAAATATAGTGATAATAAGAATGAAGAGAATGGAAAGGAAATATTGGGGAGGGGGTGGGGGGCTGAATATGAGAATACAAATGAGACATATTTTAAAAAAAAGACAAGACCAGAGAATGCGAGATTAAGATCTAAAAATAGAAACAAGAGAAAAGGGGGGGGGGTTATTATCTTGGAATGGAGAAGTCAAGAAGAAACTGAGACTAGATCTAGATTCTATAAGAAGAGAGAAGAAATGACAGGAAAATGATGAAAATAAGTACAATGTGTCAACAAGGTAAAATTTACAATAAAGGTGTGTGTTTCTCTTGGTAAACTACTTATGGAATGTTCTTCCTCACTGGGCGTGCATTAACATTGCGGTACATACATGACGTACCTGTACTGCCATTCCTTGTGTTGACTTTGGTATCTTTAGGCTTTTGAAAGAGTGGCGGGAGGACGAAAGACTGTTTCAGTGACACCCTTTTTTTTTCTTTTTTTTTATACTTTGGCCTCCACTCCCCTCACTCTCAGGCCCGTTTCGTCATCGTGCTACTTGACACCCTGCTGGTCGTGTCATTTAAGGCATTCATGTGACATACTTTTTAAAAAGAGAGCGCTCCATTGGGTTGAGTTATCGCTGAAGGAAGTACTTTAGTAATATGGTCTTACCACTGTGCCGCTGAAGAACATGACGTATAGAATTAGGCCCACATCCGTTTAAGGTGTGTTTATGATTTTGAGTTTCTCACGATTGCGGAAGAGTTTGAAATTTAACAATAACATAAATCTAACAGTAAGATAGATGGAAAAAAGGAAAAGTCCAAGTCTTTATGTTTATTGATAAATAAAGGAAAAGTCCAAGTATTTATGTTTATTGATAAAAAGGAAAATTCCAAGTCTTTATGTTTAAAAATTCCAAGTCTTTATGTTTATTGATAAATAAAGGAAAAGTCCAAGTATTTATGTTTATTGATAAATAAAGGAAAAGTCCAAGTATTTATGTTTATTGATAAATAAAGGAAAAGTCCAAGTATTTATGTTTATTGATAAATAAAGGAAAAGTCCAAGTATTTATGTTTATTGATAAATAAAGGAAAAGTCCAAGTTTTATGTTTATTGATAAATAAAGGAAAAGTCCAAGTCTTTATGTTTATTGATAAATAAAGGAAAAGTCCAAGTATTTATGTTTATTGATAAATAAAGGAAAAGTCCAAGTCTTTATGTTTATTTGTAAATAAAGGAAAAGTCCAAGTATTTATGTTTATTGATAAATAAAGGAAAAGTCCAAGTCTTTATGTTTATTGATAAATAAAGGAAAAAGTCCAAGTCTTTATGTTTATTGATAAATAAAGGAAAAGTCCAAGTCTTTATGTTTATTGATAAATAAAGGAAAAGTCCAAGTCTTTATTGTTTATTGGTAAATAAAGGAAAAGTCCAAGTCTTTATGTTTAGTGGTGAGTAAAGGAAAACAAGTTTTTTTTTTTAAAGGAAAACTGTTTTATGTTTATTGAGTAAAGGAAACAAGTTTTTAACGGGAGTGTTTAATTGGTATAAAGGAAGGAAAAGTCCTTGTCTTTATTTTCAATGGTGAATAAAAGAAAAGTCCAAGTCTTTATGTTTATTGGTAAATAAAGGAATACTCAAAGTGTTGATCTTTAAAGGTAAATAAAGGAAAAGAACAAGTCTTTCAGCTTATTGGTAAATAAAGAAAAAATTCAAATCTTTATGTTTATTGGTAACTAAAGGAAAAATCCAAGTTTTTATGTGTTTTGGTAGATAAAGGAACAGAACAAGTCTTTATGTTTATTGGTAGATAAAAAGAAACTCCTAAGTCTTTTTGTTAATTGTCAGTAAAGGAAAAGTCCAAATCTTTATGTTCATTGTTAAATAAAGGAACAGTCCCAATCGTTATGTTGATTCGTAAAAAAATGAAAAATCCTACTCTTCATTAAGTTTCTGTGTAAATAAAGGAAAAGTCCAAGTCTGTGCTTTCCTGGCAATAAAGGCGTCTAGCTGTTCGTTCCTGAGCCACCGTCAGGAAGTCTTTCCAGCCTCCTGTACGTCCTGTAAAGTAAATGCAAGTAGTAGAAGCTTAGACTTTGACCATCGTGAAATCAAAGGTGACATGAATGGTTGACTTGACTTGAGCACAAGAAGAGAAACATGTATCTCTGTAACGCATGCTAAACTATTGTTTCTTTCCTTTTCAACTTTCCACCCGTAGCCTTTATCTAGCGCTTTTGGGAGAATATTTGAGGTTTGCCCCAACGACTTTCTTTCTTTTGATATTCTTTCTTTTTTTTATTTTTTATACCCACATCTACAACGAAGATGATTTTTTAGGGTTTTGATAGGATGTTTAATTTTGCCCAGACTGCCCTGTAAACAGTCAGTGGATTTCAAAAATGCACAGTGTTGTGATATTCCTCTAATCGTACATCTCCGATGGAAATAGGTGTCGATCCTTCTACCCGGACCAGGGGGGGGAGGTGGGCGGGGGGGGGGGGCGAGAGAGGGGTCAGGAGGACAGAAAGAGAGATCTTCAGGTGTCTTCCTTTGACACCAGCATAGAAAACAGGGGAAAGATAGAGATAAATTTAATTGTCTTCATTTCTTATGGCAGAAAACGAAGGTAAGATGAAAACATGTTCAAGTGCCTTCCTTGTCAGCGCGGTAGATGAAGGTAAGATGGAAACTATGTTCAGGTACATTCCTTTGTCAGTAGAAAAAACCCGGGATACATGTAGAAAACATGTTCAAGTGCCTTCCCTGAAATTATGGAAAATTCATTGATAAGCAAGCATAGCAATATATCTTCCTTACCTTGTCTATATACACGAAGCCTGTTATTACCCATAAGTTTAACCAATTTGTCTGGCATTTCTCGTGTACTGTCGGCTTCCTTCATGTTTGTGAAACAACAGGCATCGATGATTTGATTGATAAAATCATCAGATGGCTTGAGGTCTAGAAATGTTGCTACCTCTTTCACTACTTTCACAGGGTTCTAGTTGAAGGAAAATGAAAAGTGGAAAACTTGAAAGATGACACATGTAGATGTTCAAATCTGTAACATAATTGTAGTCATTTCTGAGCCTGGCAATAGGTTGGACTGAACCCCATGGAACAAAAGAAAAAACCATCATGGTCATGACAAGTAGAACAGATCTAATGGTTTTTTTTTCATTATGGATAACAGTTGTTAAAAAAAAAAATTTTTAAAAATATTTTACATGTACTAGGAATAATTACAACCGCATTAAAAGCATGGTTTCATCATTGTGACTAAAACGTACCCCAGCAATCATTAAAACCGCACCAAAAGCATGGTTTCATCATTGTGACTAAAACGTACCCCAAAACGCAATCATTAAAACCATCAAAAGCATCAAAAGCATGGTTTCATCATTGTAACTAAAACGTACCCCAGCAATCATTAAAACCGCATCAAAAGCATGGTTTCATCATTCTGACTAAAACGTACCCCAGCAATCATTAAAAACTGCATCAAAAGCATGGTTTCATCATTGTAACTAAAACGTACCTCAGGTGCAATCATTAAAACCGCATGACAATAAATGTTTGATGGTTTCATCATAGATGACTAAAACGTACCCCAGCAATCATTAAAACTGCATCAAAAGACATGGTTTCGAGATACTTTTTTTAAATACGAGTAAGCGGAAGGTCGAACTTATATTAAAAATGTCAGGTATGATAACATTGTAATGACAATAAATGTTTGATCTGTTAATTACAACCAGAGGACCATTGTATATTCACAAATCACCAGGCAACGGGAACAACACATTACCGTGTTAAATCTAGTCAGCACTGTGACATATGATCAAGCGCATGTTTGTTAAAATCACAGAGCAACAGTGTCCAAATTTGACACATGTCGTCACACGTGATTTATCAATAGTGTTCCAACTGTTCGTTGAAGACTTATGCGAGTAAGCGGAACAGGTCGAACTTATATTAAAAATTGCAATACTGCGATTGACAGCTCATGAATAATGGCTTACCACAGGAGCAACCTGAGATATTGGAAAACACTTTTTAATTACAACCAGAGGACCATTGTAGGGCTTCGGCAACGTCACCAGGCAACGGAACAACACATTACCGTGTTAAATCTAGTCAGCCAGATAACGACATATATGATCAAGCGCATTAGAGTGTACTGCAGCATCTGAGAAATCGAGTCCTAGCAGCAACAGCTGTCCAAACAACCTTTAACACAGTCGTCACACGTGGATTTATCAATAGTGTTCCAACTGTTCGTTGAAGACTTAAAAGTGCTGGGCTTCTGAAACAGAGTACGCCCTGCTATTCGCCAGATCACCACAAGAGCTATTCGAAAGTACATCCTGCTATTCGCCAGATCACCCCCAAGTACATCCTGCTATTCGCCAAATCACCACGAGGAGACATGTTTTAACGAGATTGAACCGGAAAGGCGGCACATTTGACTTTCCACCACTCTCTGTTATGACGAAAGCCGCTTGCTTTAACGTCTCTTCTAGTGTTCGCAGAGTTCGAGTGTGGCGTCGGCAGGCAAAGCGATTTCCCAATGCATGAGTTTTACAACGTGATATATATATATATATATATATATATATATATATATATATATATATATATATATATATATATATATATATATATATATATATATATATATATATATATATGGTGGCGGAAATGTGCACATCTGGGCTGATTTTTCATCTTACAACCACCGAGCACAACCCAATGTCTTCAATTACAACGTAACCGGAGATGTCTTACGTAAACTAAGTCGTGGCACTAAAAAACGTTGTGCCTCTTTTTGAACAGCATCAGGACTTGCAACTCTTGTCAGCAAGACAGCGCCAGGCCATTACACGGAATATCTATTGCAGCAACAGTTTTGGAACAATGGATTGGCCTCCAAATTCACCAGACATCAACACTAGAGAACATACCCCAGCTGCGGCCAGTTTTCACGACGTAGACTGCACAATTACGTCATGAATGTTGATGATTTGGAACGCGTCCTCGTGGAGGACTGGAATAACATCTCCCAGCCTGCCTGCCCCCCTCCCCCCCCACCACACCTTTTTTTTCAAACCTTGTGCAACAGCATGATACGTCGACTTCAGCTTGTATTGCCGCTGGGAGGTTCTCATACATCTTTTTGATTGATTTATCTATTTTTATATTTTAAATTTCGACAACACCAGTTCCACATGATTGATAATCTATCTTTTATAACTAGGAATTACATTTTTTTATTTTTTTTATTTAAGTAGTGATGCGTGTTTAATGATTGCTAGCACATGTCTAATATTATGTTTTGGGTTTTATTCCGTCTCTGATCGTTTTTTTCCCAGGGTCTCTTGAAATGGTCTCAATTCAGTCCGCCAAGCCACTAATCCCAAGGTCAGTATGCTTATTCTCCGAAAAAAAAATCCATTTAGGAGGAAAATCGTTTTGTAGATATTTCAACTACGGCACCGTGTACGCACACGCATTTAGCTAGAACTGAGTACAAATACTTTTGTTTTTATTTCAGCATGCATGGATGTACATCAGGATACGTCGAAGGCCAATGTGGCAAAGCAAGAACTGAGTACAAATACTTTTGTTTTATTTCACATGCATGGATGCACATCAGTCTACGTTGAAGGCCAGTGTGGCAAGCAAGAACTTTACCCACCTTCTTCAGATCCTCATATCGTACGTGGATGATGGGGTAGCCTGGATGTTCTTTAGAAACTTGGACATTTGGCCCAGGTACTGAAACTGATGGCCAGATCTCACTTTGTGAAAAAGGAAATGGAATCAATCCTTTGCAAAAGAAATTGCAAATGTCCTAAGAAGGGTAAGAGAAAGAAAGAGAAAAGAAAGAGAGAGAGAGAGAGAGAGAGAGAGAGAGAGAGAGAGAGAGAGAGAGAGAGAGAGAGAGAGAGAGAGAGAGGGAGGGAGGAGGGGAGGGAGGGAGGGAGGGAGGGAGGATATATATATATATATATATATATATATATATATATATATATATATATATATAGAGAGAGAGAGAGAGAGAGAGAGAGAGAGAGAGAGACAGAGAGACAGAGAGACAGAGACAGAGAGAGAGTCAGAGAGAGACAGACAGAGAGAGAGAGAGAGAGAGAGAGGGAGAGAGAGCAGAGAGAGAGAGACAGAGAGACAGAGACAGATACAAAGAGAATTTATATAGAGAGAGAGTTAGAGAGAGGATATGATAGAGAGAGAGAGAGAGAGAGAGAGAGAAAGCGCTAGGCAGACCGACAGACAGACACGATTAGAGCAAATTTGTTTTTGTATCAATAAATCATATCTACTTCAATAAGGGCAAAAGGAAGACAGTAGGAGGCGGACGCGATGAGATCTTTATATCACTTCACAACTATTACATCGTCCAATATATAACGTGTAGGTATTTAAACTCTGTAATATAATACAAGTTAGCATGCCTTGCACATACACACAGATGTGTATTTAGCCTTGAACAGCTTATCGTATTATTTGGAATCATTCATAATAAAAACGATGTTCTATAATGGTCATCTTTATTATCATTATAAGTATAATTCAAAGCAATTCCTATACTCAGACTGGAGGTAGGGTACTCAGGAGTAAATTCCTGATTTGTCTAGGCATACAGCCTAATAATGTGGTTTTGTCAGCTTTCCACCCGCCTAAACAGGCGTCTACACAGACCTAGCTACACATGTTGCTGTCAGGTCCACATGAGGGCAAAAACATTCGACCTCAGGCCTCCTGGCTGTTAATCCATACGCACTATCGACGGAGCTACCGGCACCTCATTATAATTATAGTTATTCGTCTTGTTGTTATTATTATTTTATTATTATTATTATTATCACTTTTATTATCATCATCATCATCATCATCATCATCATCATCATCATCTTCATCATCAGTATTATTATCATTATTATTATCATTATCATTATCATTATGGTCATAATTATTATTATTATTAATAATATTATTATCATTATTAGCATCATCATCATTTTTATTGATTATTAGTATCACTTTTTTATTTTTTATTTTTTATTACTAGACCTTGTAGGTAATAAAGCCTAGCTCTGGCTAGGTAGGCTCATGAAAGGCTTGAACTGACCTGCCTATTAATTGTCAGCCTTTCAAATCACTGAAAATGAACACAGCCCCATACAACCATGCACGTAATTGTGAGCGAATGTGTAAAAGTATCAAGATACTTGGTTGCCGTATTATACTTTGATTCAGCTTTACATGATCAAATTCTATGTCGATTATATATGTATAGATAAAAATACTTTATGACCGTTAGTCTTATTTTCCATTCCAGTTATGTCAATTCATTAATATCATAGCTTTCTTGTAAATCGATTTTGGCCATGTACACATTCACAGCATTACCAGTATTGTCCATATACAAATTTGCGACACTTACCAGTATTGTCCATATACAAATTTGTGACACTTACCAGTATTGTCCATATACAAATTTGCGACACTTACCAGTATTGTCCATATACAAATTTGTGACACTTACCAGTATTGTCCATATACAAATTTGTGACACTTACCAGTAATTCTCAGTATACAAATTTGCGACACTTACCAGTATAGTCATTTTAACATTTTGTAACACTTACCATTATTGTCAATATACAAATTTGCAGACCACCAGTATTGTCAGTTTACAATTTTGTAACACTTATCATTATTAGTCAATATACAAATTTGCAGCACTTACAGTATTGTCAGTTTACAATTTTGTAACACTTATCATTATTGTCAATATACAAATTTGCTACACTTACCAGTATAGTCAGTTTACAAATTTCTTAGAGAGAGAACGTATTGTCAGTATACAAATTTGCAACACCAGTATTGTCAGAGAGAGAGAGAGCCACTTACCAGTATTGTCTATATATATGACACTTACGATAGTTGGACAACATACAGGTATACGTCCAACAAAAATTGCGATCATTACTTAATACACTACACACGCGTCCAAAACTAGTTATACCATTATTGTCAAATATAACATCTACGAATCATTTATGTTCATTGTGAATATATTCTACTCATGTATGGTCTGATGATCAAGATGTTACTCCAGGATAACACCTGTTTGTTATCAATATTACTAGGTCCATAACACTTACAATCATTATCAATAATACAGGTCATAACACTTACAATCATTATCAATTTTTACACGTCCATAAACTGATTTCGTTATCAATGTAACACCTCCATTTACATGGCAAACCATCAATGTTACACGTCCATAACACTGACGATCATTATCAATGTTACACGTCCATCAGATATTTCATTATCAATGTTACACGTCCATAACACTTAACTGATCATTATCAATGTTACATGTCCATAACACTTACGATCATTATCAATGTTACACATCCATAACACTTTTTGATCGATATCAATGTTACCTCCATAATTATCTTACGATCGTTATCAATGTTACACGTCCATAACACTTACGATCATTATCAATTTTTCCTCCAGTTAATCACTTACGATCGTTATCAATAGCTTACACGTCCATAACACTTATGATCGATTTCAATGTTAGCTTCCATAATACTTACGATCGTTATCAATGGTTTTCGTCCATTTAATCACTTTACGACCGATATTTATCAATGTTTATCATAGTCATAACGACTGAAGGCAATCATTATCAATGTTACACGTCCATAACACTTACGATCATTATCAATTCTACACGTCCATAACATTTACGATCATTATCAATGTTACACGTCCATAACACTTACGATCATTATCAATGTTACAGGTCCAGAACGATTACAATCGTTATCGATATTACACGTCCATAATACTTACAATCATTATCAATGTTACAGGTCAGAACGATTACAATCATTATCGATATTACACGTCCATAATACTTACAATCATTATCAATGTTACACGTCCATAACTTACAATCGTTATTAATGTTACACGTCCATAACTTACAATCGTTATTAATGTTACACGTCCATAACTTACAATCGTTATTAATGTTACACGTCATAACTTACAATCGTTTCAATGTTACACGTCCATAACTTACAATCGTTATTAATGTTACACGTCCATAACTTACAATCGTTATCAATGTTACACGTCCATAACTTACAATCGTTATTAATGTTACACGTCCATACATTTACGATGTTATTAATGTTACATGTCTATAACATTTACGATCATTATCAATGTTACACGTCTATAACTTACAATCGTTATCAATGTTACACGTCCATAACATTTACGATCATTATCAATGTTACACGTCTATAACTTACAATCGTTATCAATGTTACACGTCCATAACATTTACGATCATTATCAATGTTACACTCTATAACTTATAATCGTTATCAATGTTACGTCCATAACATTTACGATCATTATCAATGTTACACATCCAGAACTCTCTACGATCATTATCAATGTTACACCTCCATAACACTTACGATCATTATCAATATTACACATCCATAACATTAACAATCATTATCGATGTTACAAAACCCAAAACATTTACGAATTATCAATGTTACACTGTCCATAACACTTACGATCATTATCAAATTATAAACAAAAAACCTTACAATCATTAGGATGTTAATGACACAGAATATATACGATCATGGATCAATGTTACACTGTCCAGAACACTTTCAACCATTATCAACATTACACGTCCATGATGATTATACAGATATTATATTTTATACGTCCAAGAAAACCCACTTAAAATCACTTGATTTGAAATATTTGACCTCCAAATATATATAATCATTATCAATTTTAAAGCGTCCATGATAATAATGATCATTATCAATTTTATATAATCCATAATAATAATAATCATTATCAATTTTATAATGTCCATAACACTTAATATCATAATAATATAATAATCCACAATACATGATAATATTCAATATAATTGGCGATAATAATAATCATAATCAATATATATGTCCGGGAATCATCAAAAATAAAAATAATAATAATAATTGCGGTGATGATAAAATAAAACAACTGTGTAATAATAATATTTCTCTAATAATAATGATCATAAAAATAATTTTAATAATAATAATAATAATAATAATAGATTCTTAATAAAATAATTCCCTTCTTAATAATAATAATAATGATCGGATTTGAATAATAATAATCTAAACATAATAGTAAAGTTGCAATGATAATAATAATTTCAAGCTGTTGTAATAATCATCATTAGCATTTCTGATTATTATCTTCCAGTTGACATCGTTCATCATCCCCATCTCTTTAACACATGTGTAAATCGATTCAAACTTGACAACATTGATACATGAGAACAGTGTTGATTCTGCTGCTGATGTTGATGATAATGATGGTGTTGATAGGTATAATAAACTAATGAGAAATGCATTCAATGTAATGATGAAAAGGACAAAAAAGTTATAAAGATTGCGATCAAACGATGTTTCAAGGAAGTAATCCGAGAACGATAGCGTGAATAAAATAATACAAACATCATTCCTTCCTAATAAGTTATATCACAGATGTACAATGAAATTCCTTCCTCACTTCCGAAACGTAAAACCTCAAAGATCAAGAATCAACCTATAGACTGGATGAAGGTAAAATATTATTATTGTTACATCATTCCTTCCTCACCTCGAAAGGTAAAACCCCATAAGATCGGGACATCATTCCTTCCTCACCTCGAAAGGTAAAACCCCATAAGATCGGGACATCATTCCTTCCTCACCTCGAAAGGTAAAACCCCATAAGACCGGGACTTGAAACGTGAGAACAATGTTTCAAAGCGGTAAATTTGAAAACATCAAACAATACATGGAACGTATGGAGATCACCATTTTTGAATTGTCAGAGGTCAGATGGAAAGGATCAGGATCAGAATTATTTGGTGGATACAAAGTAATCCACTCAGGAGGTGAACATTGGGAAAGAGGCGTTGGTTTCATTCTAATTCTAGATCCACCTACGACAAAATCTCTGAAAGTGAAAGGTTTTAGACCGTCTCAGATTTTATAACGTTGCCAAAAAGTTAGTCTTTAGAGCCACAAGACTAAAATCCTCCTCCGAATCCTGATGCGGAGAATGAGAGGCAAGATCAGATTAGATATCTCTGACACCCAGTCTGTATTATACCTGCTCATATTGGTACAACAGGACTAGAAACTGAAATGAAACAGTTTCGGCAATCATTGATCGTTATTATGAAAAACAGAAATATGTATGTCTTTGCTGTTTCTACAACACGTAAAGGCCTTCGATTTAGTCTTCAACTTGGAATCGGTGCCTCAAACATCAAAACGAAATTTGCGTCGTGTCATGGAAAAGATCTGCAATTTTCAAAAATTGAGAAGAATCGATGGGCTAAGCGCATACAAGCCAATCAAACGTAGGTGTACGTTATTTTTTTCCCCAGCCCTTTTTTATTGTCTATAGATTGGTAGGCGTGAAGCAAACGTCAGCAGATGAACGCTATTAGACCTATTAAAAATTTGTTATATAAACAATTTCAACGTAACTATGGTGACATTAACATTTGTCGAATCTGAAAGAAATTACGAAGCCATGTTAATGTTAGGGAAGATTGTGTTTAGAGCCAGTGAAAAGAACAGACTGGATCTAAAAATCCAGAAAACAAAATATGGTGATTACAAAAGGGCCAAAAACCAAAATGTGAACTGACAAACAAAAGAGTGTCCCTATTAAACAAAACAAGAACTTCAGCAGCATCGAATTTATCATCGCATAAACAGCATTCAACACATTACATGGAACAGCATCTGAAATATCTTGCTGAGCTATTACAATCCTACCACCTGTCTCGTCTCTGTCTCAGTCTCAACTTCCCTGTCTCCAGTCACAGTCTTAATCTTAGATTCTGTCTCAGTTTCTGTCTCAGAAAATTTCAATATCTCTCTTCTAACCGCCATCAAGACAAGCCAAAAATATTTTTCCTTTTAAGAAAATTCCCAGTCTAAGTTTCGAGACACATCATCTGTGAACTTAAATCCTTTGTCCTGGATTATTGACATTCCCAGAGCAGCCTCAGTATAAGTCTCAGTCTA
>JAXRKP010001563.1:2500-5000 GCA_037039925.1 Doris montereyensis | reverse complement strand
TCTCTCTCTCTCTCTTAATTCTGACTAACATTTAATTCTCAACAATAGGAATGAAGTCTATATAACAAAATATATAATATAATAATAATATAATATAACATATTATAGTATAACTATATAATATATAATAGAAAATTATATATTATTTTCTTTATTTCCGTTGTCTTTCTGTTTCCTCTCCTACCTTAATCGCTCTCAATCCCCCGTTCATCATAATATCATGATTACCCACTTAGTCACACTCACCACATTTTGGGTAAGCCAGCAACAGGACGTACATATCCCTATCGCCATTTTCTCGCAGATTCTTCACCATCTCAAATCCATCTTTATGTAAGATATTGATCAGAGCCTTCTACTAGATACAGCGTCATCTCCAGTCTGACTATAATTCAATGATTAAGACTAAGTCCTACTACTATCGGATTCTCGGGCGGCTACTATTACCCAGTTCCTTGACCCTTCCATTTCTTTTTCGTTTTGTTCTATGATACAAGTACAACTATTTTAAAAAAGAATACGATTAAAACAATCAATTCATTGTTTAATTGATTTACTACTCATCGGTTTATTGATCAGAATTTACGCTATACACGATATGCCGTGATGTCGAAGAGACAACAGAGAGAGTCAGAAATCAGCAAAGATGGAAGACAACTATCAAAAGAAATGACGTGAAAGAAAATCATTTAGCTAGAGTTCACACTCTGAATCCATTTGAAGGAGCCACAGCAAAGTGAAGTCAAAGGCGAAATATGACAATAAGAAACAACTCCATTAATGGAGACAGAACAAAACGTGACGTTTCGTTATAACCCTTCGTTAGACAGGAAACGGGAAATATCTAGAATCTAGTCCATAAGTAGTATACCACACAAGTAGTGGCCATGTTTGAAGAAAAACAGAAAGGAACGAAAGAAAGAAAGAAAGAGACGTAGTAAGATAATCAAAGACCAGACGCATAGAAATCCTTCCTCCGTACCATCCGAAACACACCGTGTCAAAAACAATATAGTCCGCAAGAACAGTGCTATTCTACAGCTAGTGACGAGACTAGACATTTTTCCCTGATAACCATTAATTGCCTACTTCAAGAGACACAGGTAAATTCAGGATATCCTTGTGCACAGACACCCCTCTACTGACTCCTCGCCGTCGGGCACCGGAAAGTGTGGACGAACTAACTGCAAGACATGTCCCTTTGTGGACGGCTCCACAACCATTCAGTTCCTAGACAGACCTGGACAGTGAATGGGCAAATTCTCCTGCGCCTCTCGCAATGTAATTTATGCTCTTCGCTGCAGTCATTGTGGAATGGCCTATATCGGAGAAACTGGCTTGCAACTCTCCAACAGATTTGGCCATCACAGGAGAGATATCGAATACTGCGAAAGCAAGCCGGTGCCTTTACATTTTAATGGACCAGGACATCGAGGAACCCATGACCTGAAAGTATGCATTCTCAGGTCATGTACCGGCGGTGCTGAGTCTAGGAAGTCTTTAGAGAACCGGCTTATAGTAAGATTGGGCACAATCAACCTGATGATATGAACGTCTTACACCAATTTGTATAATTTTCTCTGGAGTAACTCCCATAGTCGAGGCACACGCTATTACTATCCCTGACCCTTCACCATCCTCTACCCTACCCCATCCGCCCCCCCACCACCCCCACGAAACTATCCCACCCTAACCCTGCCCCCCACCCCTTCCTATCCCGGGCAAAGTTGAGTCCCTCTGGCAGTTCACACCCCGTGTGCCCATCTATGGTAGCGTACTCAATGGTAGGCATCTTTGCACACTTTTTTGCTTTTTTTTTCTTTTCTTTTTTTACGTTCACCATTTACCGGAAGCAACTTTGCGCACGGTTTCTTACCATTACGGAATAGACCCTATTTTATCACCAAGGAGAAATACTTAAGACTTCGATAACTTGGAAAGCATCAGCTAGTGCTAACTGGCATTTTTGAAATTTCAGATAAGTTGTTTACTCTCTTCCCTTATTGCATCGATAAATTTGTAATTTATATACATTTCGCACCTTCAGTGTAAATTTTTGCCTTGATTGATACTTCCTTTCATTCATTCTCTATCATTTCTTCTTTTCTAGACCCAGTGAGATATAGATCTAGTCTTACATTTATCCTATTTTTCGTTCTTGTTTCCCATACTCACACGTCTCTCTCCCTTTCTTTCTTGTTCTCTTTCTCTCTCTCTCTCTCTCTCTCTCTCTCTCTCTCTCTCTCTCTCTCTCTCTCTCTCTGTATCTCTCTCTCTCTCTCTCTCTCTCTCTCTAATCTCTCTCTCTCTCTCTAATAATCTAATCTCTCTCTCTCTCTCTAATCTCTCTCTCTCTCTCTCATCTCCCATCTCTTCTCCCCCATCTCTCTCCCACCCTCTCTCTCTGGAGTCTTTCCATCCCTCCTTCCCTCTCCCTCTCTCTCTCTCTCTCTCTCTCTCTCTCTCTCTCTCTCTATCTCTCTCTCTGGCTGACTCTCTC